>CATIWM010338431.1:0-13934 GCA_949671775.1 Mallotus repandus | reverse complement strand
TGTGTGTGTGTGTGTGTAATTATTGGGAATAATTTTTATTTCTAAAATATTATATGTACTTTATTATTAAAAAAAAAATCTTTCTTTTTCTTTTCTTCTTCTTCTTCTTCCTTTTCTTCTTCCATTTCTTCTTCTTCCTCCCAACTCACCACCAACCGGCCACCTCTGCCCAGCTACCAACAGCAAACCGCCGTCGCCAACAGCACAGGACGATGCCTTCAGCCTTCCACCACCGACCGGCCACCCTCCCTCCCCTCCTTCCTTCGTTTTCTTTAAGAGCCGAGAAGAAAAACAGCCTCTACCGCTGCCACCGACGTCACCAAAACCACCAGTCCCGTTGGATTCGTCCCTCTCCGGGCAATGTTTCCCCTCCATCAATTGACCCGATCTTCGTCGGCAGCCACCTCAATCGGAGGTAAATAGATTTTAAGGTTTTTGACCAATTTCTCTTAATTGAGTTAAAATTAGGCTTGGTGGTAGCTGTATAAATTAAAATTGAAGTTTAGAGCTTTCCATTAATGTGTGTTTCATAATTTTCAGAGATTGTTTGGAATTTTTGGATTTTTCGATGTTCGGTTACTGTTCGGACCCGAGTGTTTTATATTTTTAATAAATACTATAAATTGTTTAGATTAAACTTCGTAAAAGGAGTTTTATGAAATTACTTGTAGAATTTGATATATGAATTTTTGAAAGAAATTATGTTAAATGTATTTTTAGAAGAAAATATATATTTTATTATTTATTTAGTTTTAATTAAATTTAAAGTTGTTTAACATGTTTAATACTAATTTTAAGTAATAAAAGTATGAAAATAATTTTTATTAAGTAAAGGGTATTTTTAATTAATTGGAAGTAATTTTAGGAAATATATATATATATATATATGATGAAGTTTTTATTATTATTTAAAAGCTTAAATAAGTTCTTTAATATTTCATTATATATTCGAATTATTTAAATAGTCTACTTATATTTAACAATAATTTTAATTATGAAAGTTTAAGGTAGTATTATAATTTTAATTGTTTTAAATTGTGGACTTTGGTTATATTAAATGAGAATTTTATTAAATATTTGAAAATGAATTTCCTCTATGTTTTAATTATTTAAAAGAATTTGCTTGTAATAGCTTAATTAAATTCTATGATATATTATTAGATTTGATAATTATATTACATATATGTGTGCTATTATATTGGTTCTCGATTAGGCATAATGTGTAGTTCGGGAGCCCAACTCGAGTTGTTGAGTTGTGAGATTTTAAAAGTGTTGTTTTATGCAGGAATGACTCTACTTTCAGCAGAGAGATGTCTGTTTTACAGAGGAGACTCTACCAAATTTTTGGTAGATTTCTCATAAAATGTTACATCGATAGGTACTAATTTTTTAGTTTAATTAGGATTGTGTCTTAGATTGATTCTTTTTCTTTAGAAATCTAGAATGTGTAAGGCTAGGAATTTTAATCCATTTATCTTTTACATTTTTCAATAGCCACATCAAGAGTTAGGCCTTCAGGACAGGGCCAGTCGAGTCAGCACCAAGGAGCGCATTCCACCTATGAGTTTTTATTATGTGTATGCATGTCATATAGAAATTCTTACCTAGCATCCACAATTTGATGTCAATATGAATTAATATGTTATGTTACATTAGACCTTTAATTGCTTATGATTATTACTATATATATATATTAGTAAGTGTATAATTGTGAATCTTGTATTGTTGATTTGGACGCTGTTTATATATTATTATGGTTTTGTTACTAAATATTATATTTTTGGCAAATAGTAGTAGAATATGCTACGTAGTAGGTTACACTAGGAATATGTGCGCACCAGTATGCTAGATAGTAGGATGTGATTTTTATTTGACATAGGATTATATGGCATGGATTTATGGTTATATTGATTTGTTGAAAATTTTAATAGAGAGGGGTATGGCTGCAGTAGCTTGGTTGACCTTTCAGGGTCTCGGGGCTAGTCATGCCGATAACGAAACTGCGGCAGCTCGGTTGACCTTTTAGGGTATTGGGGCCGATCCACTACCTAATTGGAACAGAGAAATATTATTTGGACACAAGGAATTTAATGATCAGTGAATTACATTATTTGAGGTTGCGATGAATTTTAGGGTTATGCTCTGATCCTCCACTTGTATCCTTTTTGTATGGAAATGTATTTAAGCATTTGCATGAATGCGTGTATAAATTAAGTAAATATAAATATAAATAAATATTATTATGATGCTTGTGTGATTGTATCCTTAGGTTGCATGCATATGCATAATAATGATTTACTCAGTGAGGTCTGATCCCCTCAATTATTTTTTAGGATTCCTCTCATAATCGTCCTCTTCGTTGGACCCATTCTTCACCGACTGACTTATGTAAATCTTAATATAACTTTTCTTTGTACTTCTTAGATGTTGCAGTAGTAGTATTTATTTATGGTTTTGGGTGTTATGAAAATTTTAACAGACGTTATGTACTTGAGTTGTATGTTTAAATATTTTATGATGATATTTATGGATGATAAGAAACATTTTAATTCTAAGGTAAATTTATGGTTTTGTTTGTTTGGAAATTGTAAATTAGGCTTGCTACAGGTTCCGGATTCATGTGAATTCTCGTTCCCTAGCGCCGGCCATGACTATCAGGTTTGGGTCGTGACACTTAGTTTCGATTTTAATGATGTATTTACAACACTTGAATATTAGTTAAATTAAAAATGCATTGTATCAATGATTGGAACGTAGGATAATTGGATTTGGCGTACATATATTGCAAGCATAAACAAAAGTCTGGTAAATAGACATAATAAACATGACAAATTAAACAAGTAGCAACATGTGTTTCAAGTAAAAAAGCTAGGCAAGTAAGCACATAGCACACATGCATGCAAGGAATAATAAACAAAATAAATAAACAAATAAAACGGAGAAAGGAATTAAGGATTACAACCCTTGAAATAGCCTATTCTAATAAATACATCAAAATAGAAAAATATATAAAAGGGGAATTGGGATTAAGGATTACATCACTTTGAGAATTTCTTATTCTATTAAATATATTAAAAATAGAAAATGAAAGAAAAAATCCTATACTAATAATCTCTGCAAAACAAAGATTAGTACGCAAACACATGCAAGCATACATTATATTTATAGCAATTATATATTCTATTCACATGATATTAAATAGAATAAATAAAATAATAATGGCATGAAAATAAATCAAGAATAGCAAGAAATACTAAGACAAATTTAAAAAAATACTAATGAGAATGCATGATGCGGATAATTAATTAGGAATGATGTCTCAAATAATTCTTTAAGTATCACCAACATTTGGTGACTAATCACTTAGGTCATCGGCATTTCTTAAATTATCAAATCAGTGCAAATGATTAAATAAAGTATATAAAGTGATGAAAGATAAATGGAGTAAATGATGAAATGACATAAGACAAATAAAATAAAGGAAATAAAACATGATATTTATGAATTCATGAGAGAATAATATTATATTAAAAAACCATTTAATAGATATTATATTAATAAAGATACCAACTTTATGCTAAGGATGTCATAAAAATGACAATTTTATACTTAAAATATTATTTTAATTCCAAATCAAATTTTATTAATTATATTCTTGTGTTAATAAAGTCACCATCTTCATATACTGAATAAACATGAAAACTTCATATTAAATATTACCACCTTTATTATGAATGATAATAAAAATGATAATTTTGTACCCAGAATCTACTAAAGAAAATGATTTTTATGATAAAATAAATACATAAAATTATTAAAAGAAATTATCATTAATATTTTTGATTAATGAAGCCACCTACTTTATATAAAGAATGAAGTAGAAGACTTTTAAACTAATAACATCACTAAAAATGACATTTTCATTATACAAAATACTAAAAATGACATTTTCATTATACAAAATAATAAAAATGACATTTTCATACCAAGAATATAACAAAAATGCAATTTTCATATTAAAAATAAATAAATAATATAAAAATGATATCTTGATAATAAAATAGAATTCTCTACAATAATAATTGTTCAAAAATGCAATTTTTACTTATAAAGATATGGACTCTAATATTGAAATGAAAAATTGTGCACAAAAATAAAATAAAACTACAAAGATTAACTCAAATGGTTATGTCCTAAGTGTTTAAAATGCAACATTCATATAGATTTGCTAAATAAGCAAATAAAACTCTTCCAAATCCACATCAACTTATCACATCACCAATATCACAACTTTAACATAAAAATTATATCAAAATAAATAAATAAATGCATGAGTTGCAAAAATGCTGAAAATCATGAAAATAATATGAATAAAATAAATAAAACAGAATATAAAAACAAGAAAAAGGAGGTGTAGAAGTAGAGTTTTAAAGAAAATAGAATAAAATAAAATAATAAAAATTCTAATAAATAATAACAAAATAATTTATAAAATAAAGAAAATAAGGAGAATATGAGGAGAAATATAATAAATAAATAAAAAAATTTATAAAATAAAAAAATGCAAAATTTATTAATAATAATTATTAGGGTCCTTGAAAATTACCCTTGATGCGTGCTTTGAGAAAGTAAGAGTCAGGTTTGGATTTTTGGACTGTAAAATCCTAAAAAAGTATAAATAAATAAAATAAAAGAGGTTTGGGTGTAGGAATTTTCAGTTTCCATGAGTCGTTCACCCTTTTGTAGGGGTTTGAAGCTCAATAATCAAAGATTTATGGTGATTTTTCTCTAAAAGTACCTAAAATAAAATGTCCAGTAGTAAAATATAATTTGAAAATTCATCAAAATTCCTGTAAAAATGAAAAATGAATAATTTATAGAAAATTGGGCCAAACGGAGGAATCCATGCTCATGGGTTATAATCCACATGCATGGTTCAAGGAACGCATGCGTATGGATAATTAAACCACACACATGGATTAACAAGCCACATGGGTTTTTTAAAACCCATGTGAGCTCATTAAAAAACCCACGCAAGCTTATTAACCCACAATGTTGCCGGTTAGCTAAATGGGTCATTTTTCATATTTTTTAGGTCTTAAAGGTCCTTTGTGCCTGTTAAAACTGGTTTGGGATATTTTTAGGGTTCTCTAGGTTTTTTTGGGTGCTTGAACGTGATTCAGGCTCTAAATCGATGAACCGGACCTTTAGAAGTTTTAGTTTAGCTCTTTAAGGTCTCAATTTAGGGCTTTCGAATCCTGGTTTTGTATTCAAGGCTCAATTTTCAAAATAGAACCCATACTTGGATAATTTAGGAAGGGTTTATGTCTTTTAAGTCCCCGGTTCAATGATTTGGGCTTTTGATTCAAGTGTTCAAGAGCTTCATTCACTAATTTAGATGCTCAGTTAAGGGTATTGGGGTTTGCTACTTTGGAAGCATGCTT
This sequence comes from Mallotus repandus, assembly GCA_949671775.1. Lineage (NCBI taxonomy): Eukaryota > Viridiplantae > Streptophyta > Magnoliopsida > Malpighiales > Euphorbiaceae > Mallotus > Mallotus repandus. The sequence continues at coordinate 8,490 of CATIWM010338431.1, read as the reverse complement.
CGAATATCCACTTAAGAGGTTATCCTCTATCTAGTTGACAGAAGAATTTTTCATTGAATATTGATAAAAATTAGGTGTCAATAATTGCCTAACTAGGCACCCAAATGAGCAAACTCCTCTACCAAATGAGCCACAAGGAGAGGAAAAATAGGAACCCAACGTTGATGAGGTGGTGGCATGAATCTATAACCTAGAGCTACAAGTGGGAGTCCTTAATGCTAATGTCGACGAGCTTATTAGGAGTGAATTACAACCTCGTGGCGTATTTTTCTCACCAAGGCTTTGTACCTCCTCCATTCCCACCTCCTCATGCTGGCACTCATAAGAATGAGCCAATTCAAGACCCTCAAACATGATTTTCTTTGCTTTTCCTTGTGAACATCTTTAATTTTCATTTAGTTATATTTTGGTACTTTTAAATTTAACTTGTTTAGGTTGTAAGTGTTAAGTGTATTGATTGTTTTGAATTAATAGTGAATTTGTCTTTAATTTTGTTCACTTGTGCATTATTAGGATGCTTGGATAATTGTTTGAGTATGAGCATGCATGATTTAATGTTTAAAATGAATTTTAGGATAATTATGTTGGTTTTGTAATGCAAATATGACAATTACATTTTTGTAGCATATGTGTCTGCTGAGCAGACATGACTGTGTGCCTCAGGTCACACAACCATGCCAAACTCACTCATATCACATCTTATTAGGGCACAACTATATGCACCTTTTCGCATAGTTGTGTGCCTTTTCGTAGAACGGTGTGCCTTTTCACACAGCTGTGTGCCTGTACATGCCCAAATTCATGCAGGAGTTATCACACAGCAGTGCATATCATCACACACAATTATGTGTGAATGAACACATAATAATCCATGCTTGAATTAATGCTTGATCATTCTTGTTATTTACCAACATTGAGGATAATGTTGATTTTAAATGTGTGTGTTTGGGGGAGGGGGGGGCGGGCGGTGTTGGGGTGAATTGTGTTTTAAATTCCATTATAAATTTTATTTTCATTTTTAGCTCACTTTCAATTTTAAATTTTTTAGATTGGTTAATTTAGAGTAATCTTTTTTATTTTTATTTTAGTTATTTAGTATGTTTTTTGTTATTTCCTCTTATAGTATGGGGGAATTTTTTTTATTTTTGGAAATTATTGTTAATGCCAATATTCAATTAGAAATTGTTTTTAGTTTAATTTTGCCTTTTATAAAAATTTGAACTTTCATTCCTTCCATTTTAAGGAGGAATTCTATTCCTTTATTTTCAAGGAATGTTCCTTATTTGTACAGGATATTTTTTTTAGAGGAGTCACTCTATTAATTTTAAGAAACCCTAATTGTGATTAATTAGTTTATTCTATTTATTGGTGCAAGTAACTTTTAATTTAAGTCATCATGTTGCCTGAAGAATCAAACCACGCAAAGAAAAGAAAGGGTAAGTCAGTAGAGAAAAGAGAGAATGAGGTAATCGATCTTACCAATGGCTATGATGCCTTCTTCCCCATTCATTCATATGAGGAAGGTAAGAAATTTTGCTCTCTATAAAATGAAATTTTCATTTACCTAAGTTCTTTGAAGATGATGTTTTGATAGACATTGGACTTGATGAAGAAATTGTTACATTATGTGATCAAGTGGGATGGACTAAGTTCATTAAAATGAAACATGATACTTTTTATGAACTCATAATTCAATTCTACCCCACACTGAAGTTTATTGATGAGAATAAGCATGTATTTTCGTGTAGATTATTTGGTAAAGAGTTTTATTTTGATTATGAACTTACGTTTGATGTTTTTGTGTTTTATAATAAAGGACTTTTTCATCCTCCAATAGAATTTGACATGCATGCATTTTGGAGTGAGCTTACAAACGATATTAGGTTTAGTGAAGGAGAGTCAATGCTTAGTGGATTGATTAGGAATCATTCTTATATGTTGATGCATAAATTCATGCCGTATACTATCTTTAGGAAGCAAGATAGCACCAAGGTTTCTCATGTTGAGCTTTTTATATTATGGTGCATTCATATTAACACTAGTGTTTTTAGTACACATTTTATTTTCCAAACAATGTGACATGTTGTGCAGGTATGTAAGGTAGCTCTTTCTATGGCATATATTATTTTAGGGTTGCCCTATTATTCTTCTACTTTTAATTGGCTACTTAAGGGATAGTAGTCCTTAAGAAAAAGACTTTTTGTGCAAAAGTGCTCATTCATGCTGAGGTTATCATAGAATAAAGCACACTAAAAGAACTTGAGAATAGAAGATGCTATCTATTATGCCAATATGTCTTACAACAAGTGAATAAGCTTACTTCAAGTGTTGGAAATTGTGATTAAGTAAGTAGTAATAAAGTATAGGTTAAGCGAAAGGCTTCAAGCAAAGGGGCATCAGAGTTGCAATAACTTCTTTGGGTAGACATGATGGAGTTAACAATCAATGCTAGATTGGATGAGCTTCAAATTAAGATTGAAGAGTTATAAAAGATGCAAAACACTTCAGAATAAGAGGCTCAATTGGTTTATGGAGGCAGCTAATTCCACAACTTCTTCATCACCTAGTCAACTTCAGTGAAGGGAGTGAGTACTTTTATTTTTATTTTTCTTTACTTTATTTTATTTTTTAAATTTAGTTTGTGTTAGTCTAAAAAGGGAGGAAATATGCATATCATCGCATTGTATCTTTTGTTGCATTTAGATTTTAGGAATCATTTCATGCATTACACTTGAGTTTTTGGAACCTATTCATATGTAGAGTTAGTTCATTGAAGGTGGTTTTCTTGAAAAGATATAATAATCTCCATTTAATGTTTGGTTTGAACCTTTGAATAAGAAAAATTATTTTTTGTTAAAGATTGTTTATTTTTTTAATGAACTTAATGCTTACTTATTTATTGAATGATTGAATATGGATACTTGACTTTTGAGAAAAATGCTTGTAAGTAGAAATTGAAATTCAACTCTTAGGTTAGTCAAGTTCTTATGTATCTTAGTACCTATGGTTATAAAAAATAGAGAGAGAAAAGCAAGATGAAGCATAAAACACAGTCATTGATGAGGAGCTAAAACTATAAATCTTCTATTTTTATATGCTCCTTCTACTCCAATGCTCTAAAATAGAGTATGAGTATCCAAAGGACCTTTTTTTAAGGTATTATCATTTAGTAGTGTGGAAAAGGTGGGGAATACTAAAACTAGGAAAATCCTTAATAAAAAGATTAAGAAAAATTACCATGAGTCTGCCTTGTAGATGTGGAGTTTTAGATTAGCTAAGTTTTAAAATAATTTCTATTTACTTTCATCTTCCTTTGATATTAATTTTCTATCTTCATGAAATCAACTGAGAAATTTTGCTCTTCACACGGTAAATAATAAATCCTTGACTTTGAGTTATTATTTTAATTTTTTAATTTTTAAGCTTTATATCTATTGGATTTTAAAATAGTTAGTCAAATTAAAGCTATTTAATGGATTCGATTCTTCATATTAATAGGTTATTTTCCTGTTTTGCTTGAGGACAAGCAAAAGCTCAAGTGTGGGCGGAGTTGATTAGTGTGAAAAATACTTTTATTTTGAATGCTTATTTATTAGGTTTTAGGTGTCTAAAGTCCAATTTAGTATTGAATATTTACACATTTTAGTTTAAAAACTTTAGAGTCTAGATTTTTAGGAGTAGTAGTATTTTAATCATGTTTTTATTTATTTTTACTTGATTTTTATGATTTTAATTCTTTGATGATTAGGTGTGTGGAGTTAATGCATAAGAAGACAAAGTGATAACTTGAAGAGTAAAGCTCAAGATCTTCGTGGAAGTGAGTAAAAATGTCACTTCCCTAAGATGAGAAAGTCGCATGGTTGTGCGTTTTATAGTGCATGACTGTGCCTAAGCCCCAGTATAAAGAATCTGCAGAGAAGGCACTCAAGCATGACTATGTGACTAAATACACACAACCATGCCTAATTTGAAGGAATTCAGAACTGTGGAAATCAGACTAGACACGGTTGTGTGCTTAAATAAGCACAATCATGCTTGATTATATCACTTTCAGAAGATCTAAGGACACATAGCCATGCACATTTATGCACACAGCTGTGTGCCCTAAAGTATGACAATTTTGGAAGTTTATTTTAGCGTTGTCATGGAACAATATAAATAAGGATGTTTTGCGTCTTGGAAGAAGGTGAAAATTTTGACAACAATCAAAAATTTTAGCTTTGATATCTTTCAGAGAACTATTTTATGGCTTAATTTTTGTGCTCTTCTATCTACTCAAAGATTGCATTATGAATAGAATATTGAAGTTTTAAGATTGCAGACATCATTCCAAGTGAAATAGAATAAAAGGTTTTTTTCTTTCAATTGTTCTTTTTGTTCTTGTATTTCCTGCATTATAATGACTATGTTTGGAATTCTTATTTCGTTCTTTTCTTCTTCTCCAACCTCTATGAGTAGTTATTTTGTTGTTTAGGATTTTTTAGACCTGGTTCATCATGAACTTAAATAGGTTAAACTTTTGATCAACCCATTCTTATTCCATGATTATTACTTAACCTAATGCTTTCATTGGATTGATCACTCACTGAATTAATTTAGATAATAGGGTTAGGTTGAGAGATTTCGAAACACAATAACAATCTATTAAGCAAATTGAATTAGTTGAAAGACAGATTGGTTGTCAATATTCCTTTAAAAAGCTTGGCTTCAATATGCTTGAGTTAATGAGAGCTAAATAATTAGGTAGTTGTCATAATCAATGAATTATGGGAGTGCTTGAGAGAGACTTTCATAATTTAAATAATGCTTTAAAAATGGAAGAGAATCTATAATTGAGAAGGAAGTTGACATGATCTTTAGATAGACTAAGCTGGGGACAACCCTAACATTCATTTAATTGTTGAATTTAAGAATAGTTAGATTTGGTTGTTTCAATTTTAGCTTTTATTTCTAGCAAACAATCAATTCAATTATCTAAATAAACAAATACTAAGAGTAGTGCAATAATTGATTCTCAAAATCCTTATGGGATTGATATTTTTACTACTTAGATGACTCCATATGCTTATGGATTGCGACAACCAATTCACCACCAAAAGAGGTAATAAACTTCATTGTTAGTTTGGTAAAATTGACTTATACAAATCTATCTAGTTGGGTGCATTGCTAAATTTATTATTTTGTTCCTTTATTAGTTTCAAGTATGATATTAGTAAAAAAAATTAAGAAGGAATTTTCAAGTGCTTCATTAGAAGGACTGGTGATTGATCTTGATTTCAACTTCTTAGAATAATCAACCACTTTTGTTTCACCCCTCAACAAATAGTATTCACATGAGATGACATACAATCATCTAAGAACACTGTTCATATTCTTTTAAGACATGAACTATTTTAATTAGTTGCTGAGGAAAGGGATTCTATTCTTTCAGCTTTATCAATACTTCTAAGTGTAACAACTGAAACATATTAATTTTTTTATAGTATCCAAAGTGTAGGGTGATATTGAGTTAATATTCTCTTCCTCATCCAAAATAACAAAATCAATAAAAGTTCTTTCAGCTAAGATTGAAAATTTAAAATGTGATGTCCATCAATCGAAGGCTATGAAGAATGCACTCAAAGAGTAAACTAAGGACCTGGATGATATCCAGTGTGAGTATAAGTACACGTAAAACTAAATTCAAAGCCTATCCAAAGAGATCTCAAAGTTTAAGGAGCATGAGATTGATCTTTTGGAACATGCAAAGGGAGTGAAGCTTAAAAGGTAGCAATTCAGGTTTGAATATGAGCTCATCACTGCTCGGCTTTCTCAACAGCAAGAACAAGTATTACACTAGACTGAAGAGTGCAAAAAGGCAACTAAAAGTCAATATGCCTACTGGTCATAGTGGTGTGACTTGAGGTCTCTTGACTTTAGCAAAATATAACACGGTTGGACCAAAAAGTGTTTTTTTCTATTTATAACATGGCCTACTATTGAACTCTAGATCAATTCTCTTTTGCTTCATTTCATAATTAATGCTAGATTAAGTGTGGTATTTTAAAGCTCATTGAGGTCACTTAACCTTAGCAAAATTTAATAAGGTTAGATTCATGTATTGTTTAAACCATACATATAGGGCTTAATATCGAACTTTGTATTTACTATCTTATGCTTCATTTGGTAATTAATTTTAGAACTAACTTTGTTATTATAAAAGTGTATGTTTTATGTATGTTCTCATTGAAATTGCATGTAACATGTATAGAAAGTAAGCTTATAATACAATTATAAATTCACATAAGAAGATTTATACTCTAACACAAACAATGGAAAAACAATAAATAAAATCAACTTCGTATTACACTTGAACATGAACTCAAAGCAATTGAACGCAATAGCACCATCATACTAACCAAAACATTAATTCTAGTTAGCCAATAACTTGGGGAAATTGTTAATGCATCAATAATCATAAATAATGGCCTAGTTAATCTACCAATGGTAATTTTCTAGCCAACCAATTATTGATGCTACCCGGCAACGCTTGAATCATGATCCCTTTTTCCTTGTCACAGGAAAATAAAGGGAATGTGAGCGGAATACTAGAAGAGCTTAGGGATGGCATAAGTACACTTACGACCCTCCACCTAGCCAAGAGAAATAGGAGTTGCCACTCAGTATCACTAGAGAAATTATCCAATTAAGGACTAGGCAAATTCGGATCCCTTGCTTAGAACCGCTTTTGCCCATTGGATAAAGCATTCGTCTCGAATGTCAATGTTAGCAAGAGCAGTCTCAATATCTTAGAGGCATATCCATGCCACCCAGATGCTGAGCAAGGCTAGCCTTACTAGTTATATACAATGCTTTCAAGAAATATGTACCGTTTTGGATCAACCATTACACACAAATGCAAGCACAATATAATCACACAAGCACATAAACAATAATAATATAATAGAATTATGCATGAGCATGACATAATGCATGAATCAAATAAATAAACATAGTAAAATATGATGCATGATCATGGCAAGTGTAGAACTAGCGTGGTCTACATGACATGGCAATCCTAATGGCATAATGAATATTCATGATGGAATTAAATACAAACAATCATAACATATTCATCACACACATGTCATGGGAATTTCTATGCATGGCAACCTTATTATGAAAAATGAAATGAACAATAACAATAATAATAATAAAATTAAAGAGAATAGAGAAAAGAGAGACAAACACTCGAGTAGGTTCCCCCTCTTCATCTTGTCCTTATTTTCCGAGTTTAGGGGCCATTATTTTGTGAAAATTTGATATTTAAAATGAAAAATGAAAAATGATTGAAAATGCATAAAAAGAAATAAAAGGAAAACCAATGTTAAACAAAAATCATTAAACAAGATTTATGAACAAATAAAAGAAAATGTTAAAAAGGTACTAAAAAGATCAATTCTATGGTGATTAATTGGTTAAATTAAGGCCTTTAATTGATAATGTGCATAATTCATCAAATTAGACCTCAAGATATAAATCTTGTACCTTGGATAAATTGAATACACATTACAAATTATTGCCTCTTTATCATCCCAACAATCATCATAAATGGAAAAAAAAAAGAAGAAAATGAAATAATTGGTTTTGAGACTTTGGTTGAATTTCAACATTGTGAAAAAATACACAACACAAAATAACAAGCAATAAATAAATATTCATAAATATGATAAAAGCCATAATATAATCAAAATAGAAAATTATGTAAAGAAAAGAAAATAAACAAATTAGTGGAAAAATCTTTTAATATGTAATAAAAAGGAAAATCAAGATAATATTAAAATAAAATAAGAACAAAAATTATTTAGAAAGAAATTATTGAAAGTAAAGTAAATAAACAGGAAATTATGAAATTGATGTAGAGAATGGACATTAGAATTGTATTAAAAATTGATATATATAACCAAAATTAAAAATTAATGCAAATAAATCAGAAAATGAATAAAAGAAATAATAAATAATAGATATTTAATTAAAAAAAAGCCAAAATATTAAAATAAAAAGAAATTAGAAGAGGAGATGAGAATAGAGAGTTAAATAAATATTAAATTTATAGAGAAAAGATTATGATAACATAAGTATTAAATCATAAATAAATAAATAAAGACTTAATAAATGAAAAATGGCATTGCATATACATGAATAAAAGATCAAGAAAATAAATTAAAATTAAATTAAAATAGAAATTGAAGTGGAGAAAAGAATTATTATAAGACATAAAATAACTAACAATTAATATAATGAAAGAAGGCAATATTGTAGAGATGCATATAAATGGAAATTATAAATAAAATGAAATTGATAACTAAATGAAATAAATAGAAGAAATGAAATAAATAGAAGAAAAAATGGTATGAGAATAAAAATTAAGATGAAATTATGATAATAAATAATAAACAAAATAATAAAATAAAGTGCTTGGGAACATAGCAATATAAATAAAAAAAATAA
>CATIWM010338411.1:0-11712 GCA_949671775.1 Mallotus repandus | reverse complement strand
TAAATTATGTGTTGTAATTCTTAGAAATTTTTTAAATATTTAAGAATATTTTATTAATAATAAAGCATTGAATTTCATACTTATTTTTATTATTTATTTTATTAAAATTATTCTAATAATTTTAGTAAATTTTAAAATTTTAATTAAAATTATTTAAATATTTTGAGTTAGAGTTTATTTTACAAGTTTAACAAATGTTAGGGTTTATTTTTCAAGTTTAATAAATGTTAATTTAGTCAGCATCTGTGGATCCCAACATGTCAGAAAAATGAGCTCCACTAACTGTCATATCAACACTCTGTTACGGATTTCATAACGGAGGATTTATTTTGTTAACGTTTGAAAGATTGTGATTTTAATTGATAGAAAAAATTAAATAAAATTTAATTTAAAAATACTCAAAAAGTTGGAATTTTTATGTAATTTTCTCTTATTATTATTTTTTATAATATGAGAGGAGGAAACAAACTCAAACCTTTTGATTTATTAATATCTTAAGAAGAGTTATATTTACTTAAAAAAAGAGTTATATTATTTTACTAGTTAATCTTCGGCCTATAACCATACATTAATTAGCTTTATTATTATTGTTTAGTGATGATTAATTATTTAAATGTAAATGTTACAATATAACCTATGTTATTTTTTTTGGATGATTGGAAACAGTTTTTTGACTTATTGTTTGGAAGGGAATGGGTTATACTTGTTCATTTTTTCCTTAAGAAAAAAAACAAAGTTTTGATCATTGTTTTTTTTATGAAATCACATATTTATTTAAAATATTCATAAATTAATTTATAAATCAATTAAACCAACTCAATAATTTTTTTAATATATATACATATTTTGTTAATAGAAATATCATATAACATAAATTTCGATAAATTATACAATAAGAGACAATTTTTTTTTTTTTTAAATTAACGACAACGGAAATTAAGTCCTACACCTCGGAATACCATTAGAAAGGATATATCTTTTATATTGTTTTAATTGGTTGATAACTAACCCTTATTTGATAAATATAAAATAATTAAGCAGTAAAACAAATAAAGTGGAAAAAATAAAAAAATAAGAAAATTCTACGTAGTTAAAAAAAAAGATGACAAATAAAAAAAATACAACAATATTCATTATTTTACCTATATAGCTCACATTTTCTTTATCTGTACAAGTTAGAGAGAAAATAACCATGTACAAGAGTGGAATATATATATATATATTATTCAGTTAAAATTTTAATAAATGTTCTTTTCATTATTTAGTATTCACTTATAAAATCAATTTGTAACTATTAAGAGTTCCAATACTTAAAAAAATCAAAAAAATTATTCTAACTCCACATGTAACTTATTTTCATTTTTTTTAAATTCCATAAAAGACTCTATAAATAATTTTTTAAAATTTTTTGGTGTGTTTTTAATACAGAAAACAAATAAATAGGTGAGATTTAAAGAAGTCGTACAAAGTTTGAATTCTATTTGTTAAAAACTAAATATCAATAAATAATGTAATTAATAAAAATTTTAAAAAAATTAATTGTCACAAAAATTTATCCCTAAATTTGTGTTATTATGATTTAAAAATTATAACAATAAAATTTAAAAAATTATTATGATATATTCTATTTTTATTTTATTTATAATTTTATTCTATTGAATTATTTATTTAATTATATATATACATGTCATGTATGTTCATAAGGGTAAAATAATTAATTGTACTATATTCATACTTTTTTATATATTTTAACATTTTAAATAAAAATGAAATTTATTTTCCTCAATCCAAATAAAATAAGAGTTTAATCATTGGATTTTTTTTGCTCATTTAATATTTTACTTCTCAATTTTTTTGATGTCTTGCTTTTCAATTGAACATCCAAACACTCTTTTAAAATACCATATCTGAAGCTGCATTAAAAAACGAAACATAAATTCTGAATGCATTCATTAAAAAAGAATTGCAAATGCATTATGATCAAGTATCAATTGTAAATGAATTCATTTTAAAATTATGAGTTTTTCGAAAATAAATTATTATTTTTCTCGAGGCAACATTTCAATGTATATAATGTTAAAACAAAACTTGAGGCAGCATTTCTAACATTATGATATGAATTAAATTGATTAAGTTAATGTATTTTCTTTTTCATAAAATTAAGTTAGTTACACTCTTAATTTAATGAATAATATATTATTTATGTTTGAATTGTGAGTTTGACACTTAGAATAAAAAAAATGGATATATTATGGTTTGACTTTAAAGTTAAACATAATTAAACAAGTCTAAATGTTAATGATAATCTTTATCATGGAAAAACCTTAATTTTCTATATGCTCCCACTAGTGTAGCTATGCCACTAAATTTGACCATTTCATTTAAAGAAAAAAAAAATAATTTATTTAATATTCACAATATTTAAAATTACTTTTTTTAATGAAAAGTATTATTTTTATAATTTTTTTTTTTAAATTATTACAAGTTAGAAATAGAGGATTTAAATCCAAATTTTCGAATGATGTCATTAAAATTTCGCCACTAAACTAAACATTACTCACGTTGAAATTTAAATCTTACTAACTATAAAATTCTCCTATATACTAATATTACAAGCCAGTTAATTGATAATTAGACATGTTACAAATCTCTCATAATGAACTCTAAGGAGATGAGTTCTTATATGTTAAAAATTATTTAATTAATTTGTAACTTTTATTTTATTAACATTATTGAATTTATATATTTTTAATTACTTTATTTTTACTTTTTTACATAAGAAGGCGCACTAAATTCAATATATTTTGCATTGTCAGTGATTAATTAGTTAAATGATAACTTATCTCTAAAAGTATTTTAAGGTGCAGAGTTTAATTCATTTTATCGTAAATAATTGATTTCTCTAATACTACAAAGAAAAAAAGTTCAAACCATGCTCTTAATGTTCATACTTTTTACTATTGGGATTACTTATATTACTTATAGAGAACTTCTTTAAGTATTGTTTTCAAATTTGAATCACATAATTATTATTTATCAAAGCAAAAAAAACTAAAATATTGTTTTTGAAATGAGATGTGTATGAAACAACTCAAATAAAAAAAAAAAACAAATATTTATGTGAACGAAAATAAAACCTAATATAAAAACTAATACTGGCCATCCGATTCAAAAAGTCATAAAATCTTAGCACTTAGAACTAACTTGACCCTACTGATAAATAAGTTAGATTAAAAACGAAAAATCATCAACCGTCAGATCATGAATAACGCCACGCGGCAGATGATAAAACCATTCACATAAGAATTCTAAACCGGAAAGAATCCATAAAACAAAAGAAGTTTCCTCAAACTCGGAGGGTGGAAGGGTAATATCGGTAAATAAATAGAAATCAGAGGGTAGTAAATAAGATAAAATAATATTTAAATCACAAAGAAGACAGCGACGCAGAGATAAGAAAAAAAAAAAAAAAAGAAGCCAGTAGCCAAAAAAACCATCCAAACATCGCACAAGGAACAGAACTCTCTCTGTCCTTTAAAAAGCATCGCTTTGTGGTTTAATTATTCTCTTCACGTTTCGCGTTTCGTTTCGCTGCGTTTCGATTTGTTTTTGGTTTGTTTGGTTTCTGCTTCTCCATTAACCTCAAATCTCTGTTTCGCTATCTCTCGATCTCCAAACTGTAAGCCCTAATCTTATGTTTTTTCTTTTTTCATTTCCAATCGTACCCCTCGATCTCTGCAGTAATCTCAGGATCCCTAATTTTTGTTTTTTTTAATTTGATTGATTTTAATCTGAAATCGTTGTTTGTTTTGTTGATTGATTTGTTTGCATGCAATTGATTTTTTCACGATTTGCTGATTTTATGTGATTTTGTTGTGTTAGATCTTTGATTCATCTGTGACTTTTTTGTTGTTCGGTGGAATTTTTTTGGGAGTTAATTGATTGAGTTTTGTTAGGGTTTGATTAGAGATTTACGTGTTGAAATTTTTTTAGCTTGATTGGTTATTATTATTTTTTAGAATAGTGCATTGTTATTTTTTTTTTTATATATTGATGTGAATAAAATTTATGTTTTAGCTGTTTGTGATAATGTAGCACTTGTATGTCAAACAATAGTTGCTGTTTGATATTGGTTAATAGAATTTTCAATTACTTGGTTTGGTCCCTATAATAGTTTAAAATCCACTGAAAGGTGGTATTTGTTTCAGTTGAGTGATTTTTTTTCGAAAGATTGTAGATTTGTGCTGTAGTAGTTCTTAGGAACGATTGCAAGTGCAATTTTTTTTTTTAAATATTGCTTTTGTTATATTTTTTTGAACTTTTTTTTTTTTTTTCAGGGCAACCATGAGTGACGAAGGAGAAAGGACCTGCCCACTCTGCGCTGAAGAGATGGATTTGACTGACCAACAATTGAAGCCTTGTAAATGTGGTTATGACGTATGTGGACACTATTTTTTTTTTTTTTTTAGCTGAGGCTTATTAGTGGAGTGTAGTGTTTGATAGTCATTGTCTGTCACAATGTCCTTCCTGTTATGTGCAATTTCTATTGCATATATTTAAATGTTGTTTTGGCCTATTTTGAGAAGATGGATGGAGAAATACATGCTATCTACCATGTATGATTTTGTTATTAGGTTTCATATGCTGTAATTTTTAATTATCAGCATTTCATTTCTCACAGCTAACTTAAATGTGGTAATTGCATTGTTTCTAATTTCTGTATGCTTTATTGCAGATATGTGTTTGGTGTTGGCATCAGATATTGGAAATGGCAGCAAAAGAAGATACAGAGGGGCGGTGCCCTGCATGTAGGGTTCCTTACGACAAGGAGAAGATAGTAGGGATGGCTGCAAACTGTGAGAGGTTGGTTCAGTATTAAGCACATGATTGATGTCTAGTTCGTTTAATTTTAGAACATTTTTTTGTTATCTTTCTTTCCTTCTCTGACTATTTTAAATTTGCCTCAAAGAATGGTGGCTGAAATCCATATGGAGCGAAAGAAATCACAGAAGGCTAAGACAAAATCATCTGAAGGGAGGAAGCAGCTTGGCAGTGTTCGGGTGATCCAACGGAACCTTGTGTACATAGTTGGGCTACCTCTTAACCTGGCAGATGAAGATGTATTCTACTCACTCTGCATTTTTCTTGGATAATCATTTCATTTCTCTCTCTTTTCTCTCTCTCTGTATATATATGTAAATTATTTTCTGAATGGGTCTTTTGCAAATTGAGAGCAGCTTCTTCAGCGAAGAGAGTACTTTGGCCAATATGGGAAGGTCCTAAAGGTGTCTATGTCTCGAACAGGAACTGGTGTAATTCAACAATTTCCAAACAACACTTGTAGTGTGTAAGTTTAAATGTCTTCTCTCCAACAGTGTACCCTCTCGCCCCCTCCTCTTTGTCAGTTGAAAAAGTTCGTAGGTTTTGCTGTACAGTTTGAAAAGTTGGTATTTTTTTTGCCTATTGTGATATTTTTACCAATCAGGTGAAACAATTTGAAAACTTTCTTAATAGGTTTTTTCTTTTTTTTTGGAATTTCTTTGTTTGCAGATATATAACATACTCGAAGGAGGAAGAAGCAATTCGTTGTATTCAATCTGTACATGGGTTTGTTTTGGATGGTAGATCTTTAAAGTAAGTTCATAATTACATCTGGGAATTTTGTTTATCTATAATGGGTTCCATATATATTAATTATTTTGGTGATTGCAGGGCATGCTTTGGGACCACAAAGTATTGTCATGCATGGCTAAGAAATGTGGTATGGTCTATAAATAGAACTTCTCTCCCATTGCTCTTGTGATTTGCATCTTAATAGATAATTGAATAAAAAATCAATATTGTGAATGAACCTTTGTTGATGCCAGCCCTGCACCAATCCGGATTGTCTATACTTGCACGAGATAGGTTCTCAAGAAGATAGCTTTACAAAAGACGAGATAGTTTCAGCATTTACCAGGTAAATTTTCATCCAGTTGATAACATCATTGAATGATTTCCTGTAAGCTTGCAGAAATGCATATCCTTTTGTCTTGTAAATTTTGATGTAGCTTGTGAAATTATAAAACGGAATTTGGGAAGGGTTTGATGGATTATTTTTTGGATTTTTTAAACAGATTTTTTTTTTTTGGTGAAAGGTTCCTTGAAGGATATAATCCTTTTTGGATAAATGTTTTTCTTAGATTCACTAGTTGTCGGTCTGTTGTGTATAGAAACTTGCCCATCCAATCTGGAATGTGGAGTCTTTACATTTCGAGACTGGATCATTTCTGTCAAATTGATCATTTGCTCAAAGGTAGAGAGATTATGCTTAATTTTCTCTGTTTGGGATTTTAGAAATCAATGTTAATGGAATGAAATCTTGATCATAATATTTCTTTTGTGTTCTTTCATCAGTTTCATATGGTCAGTTGTTCAGCTTTTTAAAATTTTTAAATTGTTGTTGTTGTTTATTTCAGTGATGATGTTTGGTATTGTATTATGTGGAAGCTTTTTGTTCTATTAATTGGATAATTAATTCAATCATTATTTTTTTGAAGGAGTAGAGTGCAACAAATTACCGGTGCAACAAATAATATGCTGCGGCGTGCAGGGAGTATGCTGCCTCCCCCTGTAGATGATTATTGCTGCAATGGTTCTGTTTCTGCACCAAAACCCATAGTAAAAATTTCTTCAAATGTAATGCTTACTGTTCAAGAATTATTGCAACCAATTTTGCACAAGCATGTTGTAAAGGAAAAATCAAACTTTGAAATGATGTGTGCATTTTGGACAACAATGAGATGTGTACCTTTCCTAATTTTGATTTGGTTATAATTTTCTTGCAGAATTCAACGAGTACATCCAAAAGCTCACCTCCAAATGGAAGCTCGGGTAGATCTATTGGCCTTCCTGCAGCAGCCTCATGGTATGCCAAACTAGTTAAAACTGTTTTTTTCCCTTATTGTTTATAGCATTCCTCACCAAGTTTTCCACCAGGGGAACACGAACTACTAATCAGCCAGAATCTGCTTGTTCAACGTCTTCAAATGGACCTATTAAACTTAAATCAGACACAATTAATGTTACAATAGCATTCTCATCAGCAGTTACAAGCTCATCTCAGGCTTCTGCATTACATAATGATGTGGGAAAAAGGACAAGTTGGAATGAGGATGGCCAAACTATTAATGGTAAGGTCAAACCAGATTCCTTGAAACCTGTTAAACAGAATGCTGGTGTAGATTCTCGAGCTAATATACTTGAGAAATCAGCTGTTAATGATGATACTGCTACTGTAACTTTGAGTAATCAATCGTCCAGTCCAACATCTGAGCATGATGACTGGGGCTCTTCTTTGGTGTCAAATGGTACAGACTCTTTTGTTCATACAGAGTCATTTAGTGAAAAGGAGGGGATTGCTTCAATGGATGTGGCACAAACAAAGGTTGAGAATAATGGTAGAACTGAATTTTCTGCTGTGACTAGAATTAGCAGTTCACTTACAGAATGCAGTGCGGTAAAATCATCTGTAAGTCCAGGGTTACCGCAAGCATATGCTGATAAATACAGGGAACCTTTACCATCAATGGCAAGTGAGAAAAATTCTGGTTCTAGAGATCAATCCGACTGGAGAACAGATCCACAAGCGCAAGCAACTACAGATGCTGTTTCTGAAGTAGAGGAAGATATACTATCATTTGATAATCAGAGACACAAGGATCCAGAATTTCCAGTTCATACCACATATCTGCCCAACTCTGCCAACTCATTGCACGTTTCAAATCTTTCTAGGTCTCATTCCCTGCAGCATAATGAGCCTTTTGGTGCTGTTAGTGTAGATGCTGATCCCCTGTTTATAGATAGAGTTGCTGACAGAGTTCTGAATGCATCTAGTCATACTGCAATTCCAAATGGATACTCTGACAAATTGGTAAGCAGTTCTTCTGGTTTGAACAGAAACATGGAGAATTACTCCTGTCTTCCAAATGCAGGGGAAAGGAAGCACCTGGGAAGGTTGCAGGGTGATGTTAATGCCTTAGATGTTGGCGAGAACAGCATAATTTCAAATATATTATCGCTAGATCTTGATTCATGGGATGAGTCATTAACGTCGCCTCAACATTTAGCAAAATTGCTGGGTGAAACTGATAAACAGCCGAGTTCTATGAAAATGTCAACCTCCTGGAAAGGTCAAAATAACCATCAGTCAAGGTTCTCTTTTGCAAGACAGGAGGAATCGAGAAGTCAAGGGTTTGATGCTGATCCACCTTTCAGTGTTTTTGGACAGTTCCAAAGGAACCCTTCATTTAGTCGGGAGAGTTCTGAAAACAGACTTTCATATGTAGATAAGTTTGAAATTGGCAACAGTTTCTCTTCCATTAATTTTGATGAACCCGGAGCTTTTGTCAATGGTCCTTCAGTTTTCTCTTCTAGTAAGCCTTCTGGTGAGTACTTTTCTGTTTCAAGTTTCAAGTTGCATTCTTGTTTTTAAGGGAAGCATTCTTGTTTTTAAGTTCCTTGGTTGCTAGAAATGATTAAAAAATTCATTTAATTATTTATTGCATTTAGCAACTTGAAACAAGAAGAATGAAAGTTTTAGACCAAGGTATCTGGTAACTTGAATTGAGAAAAGCATTTGATAACTTGAAATGAGAGGAATGATAATTAGCAACTTGAATTTTTATATACATATGGGCACTTCTTGTGACCAGAGAGTAGTAATGGGCGTAAGGCTGTTCTCGTATTCATTTTTATCTAATAAAAGGTTGAACTGGGACGTTGGTATAACAATAAAGTTTTGATGGTAATGGGCATTTGTATCATATTTTTAGCTGGAACTTGATATATTTAATGTTTTTGTTTTATCCTTTATGAAGTTGCATTAGCTGTGTCTTGTGCATTTTACATGGAGTTGCTGCATTATTTACTGCAGCGGTATTACTCTAAGGTTATGCTATGTTAACCCTTCTCATATTTTGTAATTGTTGATTACAATTTTGGAGTCTAACAATAGCAGTATTTATTTTTTATTTTCTTTTGTATAAGCCTGCCCATCATGTTTTAGATGTGCTTTTTGAGAAGTTAAACTGGATATTGTTCAACTTTGTATAGAGAGCATACTTATGCTCACTGTGTCTACGATAATAATAGGTTCTCTCATAAATAGTAAACTTATGACTGCTGTGCTTGTAAACGGGGCTGCTCATCAAGTCATAATGTTCTTCTATTGTAAGTGATGTGTGGTTGTTGGTTTCTTAAGTATGTTATGCCAACTTGTGATCCACTAGAAGGGTGGTTGGATGTTCTTGATGCATAGGTTTAAAAGAATTATTTTGTGTAGGAAATTTGATTAAGGGCAAATATAAAGTGGTTAGTGACTGGTTGCATCCTTTGGATATGTTGTTATATCCACTTACAGATACAGCAGCATCCCTTGCATTTAGGCAGGCTTTATCTTACGTCTACATGTAGAACATCAGGATCCAAGCTCAGTTGCTCATATGCTTTGCGTCTTATCCTGATCTGCTGAAAGAATTTTTTTTCTTTTCTTCCCCCCTGCCTTCTTTCATTCATCTTTGGTGGTGTACAGCGGTTTTTATCGGTATCATTTATGTTTTTTCCACCTTGTTGTCACATCACGGCACAGACTGGTTCTTCATTTGGTATTTAACAAATTGGTCTTTTATGCTGGGTGGACTGAAGTTGATGTTTGTTGTTTAGCAGTTTCAAGAGCTCAAATCTCTGCACCACCTGGCTTCTCTGTGCCTAATCGAGCTCCGCCCCCTGGCTTTTCCTCTCATGAGAGGATGGACCAGATTTTTGATACAATGTCTGGTAAGTTTCATATTTACAATATAAAGATCGTTTAATATTATTTTTGTTTCTGCATTATGTTCATTTCCTCTTTTCCCTTTTATTTAGGGAGTCATTTGCTAGACTCTTCTTCATTGCTGAGAAATCCATATCAAGCAGCCCCAACTGGAAATATTAGTGGCAGTGGGGATATTGAATTCATGGATCCAGCGATTTTGGCAGTTGGTAAAGGGAGACATCAGGGTGGGCTTAACAATCAGGGTTTGGATGTGAGATCAACTTTTCCCCAGCAGTTGAGTGCCTTTGAGAATGACCCAAGACTTCAGCTGTTGATGCAAAGATCTCTCTCACCGCACCAGAACTTGAGATACAATGACATTGGGGATAGCTTTTCTTCTCTTACTGATTCTTATGGCATTTCTTCGAGGTTTGTGGACCAATCACAAATAAGCAATCTATCTCCCTTCATGCCAATGTCCTTTCAGCATACTAGGAATGGGCTTATGTCAAATGGGCACTGGGATGGCTGGAATGAGCTTCAGGGTGGAAATGGTTTAGGCGTTGCAGAATTTATCCGTAATGAGAGACTGGGATTGAACAAGTTCTATAGTGCTGGGTATGAGGAGTCAAAGTATCGGATGCCAAATTCAGGAGACTTATACAACAGAACATTTGAGATGTGAACCTTGCGGGCATGACTATTTTTACGTGGCTAGCTATGGTCAAAGGAGAAGCATAGATGATCTGTATGCAGTTATGTGGCCTTGTACTGAGTGGTTGGACTGACTCGTGACTGGTCTCTTTGGGCAGCCTGATGAAGGATAAGCTCCCGAAAATCGGGGTCTCGAAGGCAGCAGGTGATACATTTTACTGTTTGTCGTAATTTTTCAAATTTTAGTCATTATATGAAATGAAAATTTTGATGCAATTTCATGGGTGATCACCAAAATTTAAGTCACTGAATTTTGTTGTGAGCACTCGTAATAAAAGAAAATTTCTCTCTTTTATGGTTCTTTGTAAGGCATCACTCTTGAGGTTCTTGAAATACTGTGATTTCTTTTAAATTAAGATGTGATGCAGCATTATTTGATTACAAGATTTAGTGTTTTTGATAGTGTTGTGTGTCAAATAGTACTGAGCTTTGTTTCAGTTGTAATTGTTCATAAAACACCAGTTAGACGATAATCTTGAAACATCTCCTTTTCTGTGATACCTGGATCATTTCATTTGCTGGTGTGCTCAATTCTATTTATGTTTTTTGCAGGTGAAGGATCTACATGTGATATGATGATTGTTTTGTGTTAAGCTGTATATTGTCAAACCGGTAGGTTGATTGTTCCTCCAGGCGGATATGCGAGTGTTTTGGTACCTACTATTATAGGAAAGAGTAAATTTTGGTTGCTACTCTTACAACTAAATAGATGAAGTTTGAAACCTCTTCTCTTTTCATTTTATCATCATTTGTGTTTTGGTGAGTTTTATACTCTGCCTACTGCCTCTATAATTCATATGAACAAAGTTCTAGTTTGGGAAATTGACATAAGTTTGCGGTGGTGCTTTTATGTGTTAGTAGCTTAGTTTATGTGTTCTTTAGGTAGTGGCTCAAGCAGTTTTGAGGACTCAGTTACCGTGCTATTTTCCTTGCGTCATATCCTTGTCTTGGCATTGTGCCTTAAACTGATTTAGCTTAGGTTTGTTCTTGTAACGAAGAGAAAAACAATTGAATAAGTACTTGGAGTGTTGTTGACAGTAGAGTTCTACTGGTTGGAGATTGGCTTGCGCTTTCTGATCATGTGCAATGTTTCTTTAAGATGCTGCAGTTAATATATCTTTTGTTATGGGGCACATGGTGCCACTACATTTGTCCGGAACTTGCTTTTACTATTATTAGCTGGTACAGAGTGAACAAGAGAAATT
>CATIWM010338363.1:0-12490 GCA_949671775.1 Mallotus repandus | reverse complement strand
TACATTTGATTTTAATTTTAAGTTAGCTAAATCTACATATTTTATTTACAAATGAAATGGAACTAAAGGTGGGCCTACATTTTGATGATTAGTGAGCCTAAATCTATTTATTTTAATTCTAAAGAAAATGAGCCTAAGTCTGTTAAATTTTAAAAGAAAAAAGAAATGAATTAATGGGCTTACTTTTAATTAATTTTAATTAAATTAAATGATCCTAAGTCTACAAATTATGAAGAAAGCTTTATTAATGGGCTGAGCTAAGTCTAAGTTAATTTTATTTAACTAAAAAATGGGTCTAAAGTCTAAATTAACCTAAATGGATCTAAGTTGTTTTTAATTAAATCTAAAACCATTTTTTAAAGCCTAGCCTCTCCGTTGTTAAAAGAATATGATTTATTATAAGAGACACCATGTGTAACCCTAAGTTGGTACAGGATGATAAAAATCTATTTTTACTATTTATCTATAAAAATATATATTTATCACTTTATTTATACAAATATATTTATCAAATAAAAACTAACCAAAATTTATGGATAAATAACAAATAAATAAATAAAATAATATAAAGATAAAAATAAAATAAAATAAAATAAATGACGAAAGAAAAAAAATAAAATAAAATGCGGAAGGTTCTATTTCTAGCAAGGAAATATAAAAGATGGCCAAAAATTTTTCTTTCTTTGGCCGAAGTGGCCATCTTTGCAATTTTCAAATTTAATGGGCCACTTCGGCCCATTTTCTAATTCCTTTTTTTTATTTATCTTTTTTCATTTTTTAAAAAATTTATTTCGAAAGATAAAAAAATAACAAAAAAATAGATAAATAAATAAAATTTAAAAATAAAACCTAAAGTTAAATAATTTACAATTTAGTTCAAAACCAATAAATCAGATCCAATAAATCTAATTTTACAGTTTATTTTCATCATCGGGTCCTCTATCGCATTCATACTCTAGTTATCCCGAAATTGGGTCCTTACAGTAGGCAATCAAAAGAATTGCTTATCGGAACAGGAAGCTTTGTTTTTTACTGCCAGATTTTTTTTTTTTTTGTTCATCAAAAGATGAAAGAGTCTAATCTTTGGCCCTCTTTCTGCAATCGTAAGAGGCATGTCCTATATTAGAGTAGGTAGTACAAAAAAGTGGCAAATTCTCATACACCACGTCGATGAAGAAACTCTTTCCAACTCTTTCCATAAGCAAATTTTCAATGAAATCCACATCCACTAAAACCCGAGCATAATGTCCATAGTCACCATTGATGGTTGCCTTATCAATTTTCAATGGAATTCATATTCCTTTAGCAATTGAAGCCAGAATTTTTGGGTGCCAATATTCCAATGGCAAACTGTAAAATCTTACCCAAATTTGAGTATTAGTGGACTTTTGATCCGTAGTATCGAATTCAGCAGTCTAATGCTGCAACTGAAGCAATCTAGGTTTTAACGTTAAAGATCCTGTACCCCATACTGCATTCTTATTGGCACTGAAATTCAAAATAACGTAGTAATAACCACGACCAAGAGAAATAAGTTTCCAAGCTGCAGAAAGTCCCCAAATGGTGGTGAGCTTTTGTCAAATCATCAAGCTTCAATGGTTGTTCACCCTTTGATAAAACCAAATGAGCAATAAGAGCATTCTTACAGGCATTGCTGGTACAATTGTTCATCAACCTTAATGGCTCTGTATCCTCCTTTATTTGAAAGCAGAGACTACACTAAAGAAGGAGACTTGATGACCGTTGCTGCATATGACTGTTTGGCAGCGACTGGCTTAAACATGTCAGTGTGAATGATGTAATCCATAACTAAGATGACTAGACACCGCTGCTGGTGAGCGGGGATGAAGGAAACAGCTTGGATTTCCTATGCACCATGATGACTAGGGTTTCCTCGGGTTAGTTTGGTTATTTGAAATCATAAAATTTTAGGCATTTCAAATTGCTAAGAATTTGGTTTAAATCCAAATCTCAGTCAATATATTCATCCAAACAAAGGATTTGGATGAAATCCAAATCCATTGGTCCAAATTCAATCATCCAAACATAGCATTAGTGAAGTTTCTTATGAAATACTTCTAACTATTTTCCCCTAATTTATAATAAAAATGTATTGTCATTAATTCACAAAAATTCATTGAAACAAATTAATAAGTTGTTACCACGACAAGATTCAGGAAATTTAGTGACGAAAAATTTCATCTCTAAATTAAAAAAATCTGTCGCTAAATCACTTAGCGACGAAAAAATTTTCATAGGCAAAACGTTCCTCTTTAAATTTTAGAAATGGAAATTGAAAATCCGTCGCTAAATTTTAGCGACAAAATTTTTTTGTCTCAAATTAGCCACAGATTTTCACTTTCCGTCGCTAATGTAGCGACGAATTTTGATCTGTTGCTAAAATAGTGACGGATTTTGTCTTTTCGTCGAAAATTTAGCGACGAATAGAAGCTTTCCGTTGCTAATATTAGCGACGAATTGAGATTTTTTATCGCTATTTTAGCAACGGATTTTAACTTTTCATCGCTATTTTAGCGACAGATTAATTATTTTCCTTTCTAAAGTATTCGGTTTCCCATTTTATAATGTCATTTTAGTGACGGAAAATTCCTTTGCTAATGCTAAAATTTGTACTATTTAAATATATTTTAATTATTAGAATTTAAATGTAATATATTTAATGAAAATAGATACAAAATAGGCTAATATATAAAAGTACACATTCATTGTAAATACAAATATTAATTTAGTACATTGTTGAAAGTAAAATACAATACAAATAACTAACATTACAATAGCAACAATTAAAAACAAATAATCGTAACACAATAACTAGTTCATATGATAGTTTTAAATAAACATAAATGTTCATATGATATAGTTTAAAACAAACTAGTTCATTAGCTACATAATCTAAGGAATATGATCAAGACCTGCAGATGGATCTGGGGGTGTAGAAGCTGGAGTTATAGAATTTGGATGCTAGGGATTGGAGTGAGACTGTGAAAATGAATGTAAAAACTGCTCCATCTGCTTTTTAACTTCGCATTGTACTTGCTCTCTATACAATCTCATAGCTTCATTCATTTTCTATTGAAGTTCTTCATTTATTTTCTGTTGAAGTTCTTGAACCTTTTGTCCCACCATTTCATCCACATATTGTGTGAATTGTTCATCTGATGTAAAATGAAAGCGTGAAGTGGTAGAGGAACTGCTGAAATTCTCGGGATAATATGCAAACGCTTGAGAGCCAAAGCCATTCACTCACCTCTTTTTCTCACCTCCAACCACTTGTAGATATATCTGACTCATGTCCACAGGCTCCATAGACTCCTCCTCAGACTGAGAAGCACAGGATATCATGGTTTCCACAGCATCCTATATTTAATTCATTTAAAACTTATTAATTATTAAGTTATTTAATAAAGCAAAATTGAAAATCTAAATTAATAATTATTTAAGAATAATTATTGAATTATTTAATAATGCAAAACTGAAAATCTTACATTGATGTCCTTTGATCTTTTGTCAATGAAAGTACCATCTTTTTTAATGTGCATCTTTTTTAACAAAACATATGGCTTTTAAAGGGGGGGGTTATGGATTGTTGTGTGATTCCTTTTTCTAAAAAATTCAATTATCAAATTCATTAGTTCAAAAATTATTATGAGGAAAATTGTTACTAAAGCAAGACAATGTGCAATTGTTAATCTATAGCCACCTGTATGTGTGGAAAAACTGATGTATGGTCCTCCTTTTTCTGTACGGCGATTTTTAGCAGCTTGTTCATGTTTCTTTTTATATTCAAGGGTATTCCAATATTGCTGCCAGCTTTCCCATATATCTTCTGGTACATTATCTTCCTTTTTCCCTTCAGTTCGCATCTTGCACAACCAATCTCCATATCGTTTTGCTACCACCCTAAACCAAGTTCTCTTCACTAATGCATCATTTGAAGCATTCCAGTTACATGATTTATGCAAAAAAAGAAAAAATAATGAATATGTCAATAAATACTTCATATATAAGCAAATTCCCTCTTTCCGGCACTCTCCCACCTTAAGGCAATCAAGAACAAAATCCCACTTAAGGCAATAAAGAACAAAATCCTAGAATTTTTTCCAGCAAAATCAAACTATAATTGATAATAAGAGAGCACTCATTTTACAAATTGAGCTAACTCCTGGGCAGCTAATCGATCAAAATATTGTATAATTTTAACCAGCAATTATATATAACTAACAAACATAGGACCATACTTTCACCAAGGGAGTAGCCAATCACAAATATAGAATACCAGGCAAGGTTATAACCATAATACAACAATCTAATTTTCAATTCCAAATAATAGTTTTTTCTTTCCATAAATTAATTAAAAGTTAACAGAATATGCTAATTCAATCCTATATATATATATATAGTTCAATTTATATTACTCACATGTGCCTCAAACCAATATGCAAACTCTCTTTCAAGTTTAACATCAACTTCGGCATCTCCAATATATGGTTGATCTTCTCTTAATCCAACCACATATAGTCTATAGCAAATGACCATAAAGTTTAAGCAATTACATAATATTTGTGCATATTAGTTATCAATCATATATCACAAAAATTCAACTACTTACTCAATATATGGCTTTACTTTTTCACAATTCAATAAAATATACGTGCGGGCTGTATGATATTCTTCCGGAGTAAGATATTGAAAATTTTCCTTACCAAATGATCGACCCGCATGTTTAAAAAAGTAAAGCATCCCCTCATGTTCTTTAATTTCATCTCTATAACCAGCATCATTTCGTGGCACTTTTTGATGTCTCGTATTGACATATGGCTCAAAATAATGAGCACAAAATAAAGATGTCTCCTCAACCAAATATGCATTGCATATAGAACCTTCAACTTTTGCTTTATTACACACATTATTTTTCAACTTACGAAGGTACCTAAAGATAATCTTTGTAAATACTCATAAAATTCTTTGTCATTATAATTTTGATAGACATAACAAATTCATATGAATAATTTTTGCTGCTAACCTCTTAAATGGATACATCCATCGATATTGAACAAGACCTGCTATCCTTGCTTTATAAGGCAAATGAATCAGGAGATGCTCCATACAATCAGAAAAACTTAAAGGAAATATACGCTCAAGCCTATAGACAATAACAAGTATTTCATCTTCAAGACACATTATTACTGTAAATGTAAGATCTTTAAAAAAATTACTCAGCTCTATCAAAGGTGACCATGCATTCTCTGGCAATAATTCACGGAATGCTATTAGAAGTAGCCTTTGTATAAACACATGGAAATCATGGCTTTTCATGTCAAATAATTTAAGCTTCTGCATATCAACACATATTGCCATGTTCGCAACAAGGAATCAAAGTTCTTTCAACCATTCGCACAAAATTCTTTTCCTTGACTTATCCAAAGTATAAGTAGCTTTTGGATATTTACTTGTGCTCTCATTTTGGTGCAACTCTACTCATTGACAAAACTCCTTTAAGTCTTCCCTAGATTTGGCATTGTCTTTTATTTTTCCTTCAACATTTATAACGGTGTTGAATACATTATCAAAGACATTCATTTCAATATGCATGACATCTAGATTATGTCGAATGAGGTTTGTGCTCCAATAAGGCAAATCCCAAAAGATGCTTCTTTTCTTCCATCCATATTCACAACTCTTGAAAATATGAGAATTAGTTGACTCGGCATCAGTTTCTGTCACTTTTTTTAACCCTATTTGCTCTAATATCTCCGACCATGATCAGACATATGGTGTAACTTTTCCCACTGCTTTACCCTTCAATAAAGAATTTTTATTCCTTCAAAATTGATGATGTCATGGTAAAAAGTTGCAATAATTATCAAACCATGATGTCTTGCCCCCTTTAGTTAATGAAAATGCATCAGAACCTTCCATGCAATAAGGACGAGCTAGCTTCCCTGCAGGACTCCATCTTGACAATATTGAGTAAGCGAAAAAATCATTAATCGTCCACATTAGTGCAACCTTCATTTGAAAATTTTGCTTCCTATAGATGTCATAGGTACATACACCCACCTCCCATAATGTTTTCAACTCTGCAATTAAAGGTTGTAAAAACACATCCAACTTCCCCTTTAGATTTTTTGGCCCTAGAATAATTATAGAGAAAAACCTATATTCATCTTTCATGCACATCCATAGAGGAAAATTGTAAGGCCTCACTATAACCAGCCATAAAGAATAATGTTGTCCAGATTGACCAAATGGATTAAACCCATCAATGCAAAGACCCAGTTGAACATTTCGACTTTCAGCTGCAAAATTAGGATGATTTTGATTGAAATGTTTCCAAGCTTCAGAACCTGAATAATGACACATAACACCATCTTTAGACACATGCTCAGCATGCCACCTCATATCTTTAGTTATGGCAATAGATGCATACAACCTCTGTAATCGAGGAGTCAATGGAAAGTAGTACATTTTCTTAAAAGGAACATTTATTTTCTGCTTATGAGATCCACGTCTTGGTCTCCTAAAATGAGGATTGTCATAAAACTTACAACTTGCTAGTTCACTATCTTCACCCCAGTATATCATGCAACCATTATTGCAACAATGAATCTTTTCTATTGGTAAACCCAAACCCTAAACTAATTTTTTTGTGTTGTAGAAGCTATCAATCATCACATGATCCGATGGTAGTAACTCTAACATCAATTGACAAATATCACCATAAGCACGTTTAGATATATGGTATTTTGATTTAATGTTCAATAATCTAGCAGTAGCAGATACCTTTAAATGATATCTATTGCCAGGCCATATCTCCTGATCGGCTGCTTTCAACATTCCATATAATTGTGCAGCTGTTGGGTTTGGTTCCTCTTCAAATGTCATTAGGATTAAAGGAAGGGTCGACAACATCCATTACCATGGTATGATAAGCGTTGAATGGTTGAGGATTGACCAATCCTATATCTATGACATCATTAAAATTGACATCGCCTTCCCCATTATCTTCCTTGATAGATTCACCATGTAGATACCAAGTATAATAACCTCGAACAAATCCATACGCAGCTAGATGATATCTCACAGTATCCACGTCTTGAAAATTTTAATTCTGACACTTATGATGATCACATGGACACCTGATCTTATTTTGGTCCATTGATTCTGGATGACTCGGTGCAAAATGAATAAATCCATCAATTCCAATTTCAAACTCTATAGTTAAATAGCTATATTTCATTCGATAATCAATCCAATGTCGATTGGTCTCATTGTCTCTAATGTCTATAAGTATTCCTATCTTCATGCCTATACTAAATCAAGAATCCAACACTAAAATTTCTCAGCTGATTTCAAAAAATAAATGGAAGAAAAGCTTTTCAAAGAAACCTTATTAAATAATTAACATATAATATATATGACCACAAAAATTATAACTTGATTATGAAAATATCATCTGATGAGCTTGAAAAGAACAATGTTTTATGAGACTTTCAATGTTGAACCTTTAATAAATTATAACCTAATTTTGAAATCATGTCATATAATATAACCTGATTTTGAAATCAGGTTATGACCTGATGTTGAAATTAGGTCATATTATATGACCTAATTTCAAAATCAGGTCATAACCTGATTTCAAAATCAGGTCATAACCTAATTTAGGTTATCTCAAATTATAACCAATTAAATTGGCCATTAATACAATGTTGTAGTTTAATTTTCAGTCCATGTCAGCATAAACTTAAATAATAATTCATGCATACAACTGTTATCAAAAGCTAAACACATAAACTAGTCACAATAGCATAACAAAAAAAATTAAATAATCAATCAAGACAAGTAAATAGATAAATAAATACCTTAACAATTATGAGCGTTGAATTGAATGCAGAGCAGAGGAAGAGAGAAGAGAGTGGAAAACACAACTCCAGCAACAGTTTATGTTAGATTATGGAAGAGAGGTTAAAACCCTATAATTTTACATAGAAAGAAAAAAGTCAACAACTTGAGACATGAATTTTTTATAATTACAATTATAAAATATTTTATATAATTTTTTTTTTGGTTCAGTTATCATGTCATATAATTTTTTTCTTATGATAATACAAGATATTTCTTTACATTTCATTCAATAAATAAGGCACCAAAGTAATATATAGTCACCAAGTTGATTTATATATGCTCTTAATTCATTGTGATATCACGTTAGTATATTCACTATCCACTAGAATTTGAGCTCTAATTTTTGGAATGTTGCCTTTTTGTTGAGGGTGTAAAGAAATACATTAACAATGTATCAATGCTTACTTAAATCGAGGGTTCTATCAATTAAAGTCCTTCCTCTCAAGAACTAATTAAGCTATATAACAGTGAGAAAAATAGTTTGATAATGTTTCTCGCCTCCAAAATAAGGCAAAAGATGGATGTACAGCCTAAGAAGTCACACGTCTAAAAGGCGAGCTTGTTGAACTTGAGCAACAGTTAGTTGATTGGGAAGCAAAAAGTCATTGCTCAAAGCTCAAAATGCATTTCTAATTTCATATACTCAAGAAAATAAAAAAGAGCTTGCCCAAATATCTTTAAAATTGACTTTGAAGAAGCATTATTGTCTTGCATTATAATTTCAAAGAACTATTCTAATCTCACAACTTATTTTAGGAGCTAACTGACATGAGATATTTTCAAATCAAAAGACCTGACTGTTATGTTGCAAGCACACAAGTTCAAAATGACCATAGATATTACAGACCAAAAATCAGAATGACTTCTAATTTTCCAAGGAATAACTTGAATAATAAATTTTGTGCATGCACTATCACATAACCTTGGGAGATTAAATGAATTCTGTGAAGTGAAATATGAATCTAAAGAATAGAATTAGAAAGTTGCTGGGAATAAATTAGGGGACAGGTGAGTATCCTCTAATGCTGGAAGCTCAAATGTTCGATTCCATTGGCATGAAAAACATTATTATTATTATTATTATATACATTGAGAACAGTATTATTATATGCATTGTCAAAAAGAAACCTTTATTAGCGACCATCAAAATCAATCCTTAAATTTGGTAAAAGAAATTGAGAACCAACTTGCTAGAGAGTATAGTATCCTCTATGTTCACAGGCATAATAAAGAACTCCTTGTCAGGGTAGCAGGGCCAAAATTTCTATGGGACTTTAGGAAAATCTTTGTGTATACCATCATATCACATTTCACTATGGCCTCCATTTTCCACCTCTGTAGCATTAAAATTTTTCATTTTGTTAATAACTTAGCCAACAAAGTAAAATTATCATATTATCATAGTTAACTTCAAACCAACAAAGCTTTTTTTTTTATTCTAGAAACCACAATTTAAAGAGATTAAGAAAAAAAAGATAAGTATTAGTGGGTACTTCTAATTTTAAAATAATAAAATCCAAATACATCTGAGTTATTACCAGGAAGATTTATCTGGAAGTTATCACATTATATACTTAAGAATTTGGTGACCCAAAAATTATTATGAAGGAATAATCTCAAATTAGTAATTTTCACACCTTATAGAATCGTATATTTCTTTCAAACAACATATATTAGCACAAAAATATTAGTAAATAAACCATGCTTTAAAAAAAATTGGCCATTGGGAGTGACCTACAACAAACTTAGGACTTGTATCAACAAACTACCCCACCTAAATGCACATATAAGTGAAAATAATCAAAATACAATATTTTGTTTATGTTTATGTGATGTTATCTTTTGTTTTTTCTTATTGAAGTAGTTCTTTCTCTTAGAGAAGGAAGGAAAAGAAACATTTTTACCTTAATTACATGTAGATTTTTAGCAAATTACTTTGTATAGCTAACTGTTTTCCCACATCCAACAAATTGTCATTTTGTCCATGTCTCAGATCACATCATCTTATGGGGAAAATACCATGCATAATAAGAAACATAAAAAAAAAACAAGAAGTGCCTTAAATTTGCATTCTCTTTTGCTCGATTAATGTATTTATTTGGATAAATTACAAAGAAAGTGGAGAAGAGAAGTTAAGAGACTTACAAGTCTATAATATAAAAATAATTGACATTGTTACAAGTCTATAATATAACAAACTTTGTATCTAACAAAAAATTTTCAAATAAAGCCCAATAAAACTCAGTCATTGGATATTAAGGCTCCATGAAGCCTAGTTTGGTTCTAAGAGCATGAGAACTTGCAATGATTGTTTGGTTGTTATTTTCTCACAACTAAACAACATTATGTCATGTGCTATTTTGGTTCTAAGAGCATGAGAACTTTTGGCCTTAAATTAATTGGAAAGATATGCATTCCAAGAAATTTTATCCAAAAAAGAAGTTAGTGCCTTTTCTTTTTTCTTTTTCTTTTCCTGAACTGAGGGAAAATTGAATTAAAAAAATGCTCGCTACTTTGATTTACTGATTATTGAAGATAATATACAAATCTGGAAGAACAAATGATGGAGAATCTTATCCAGTTGTGTTTTTTTTTTCAAAGAAAATGGGTGTATGTTGAATTGATTGTTGAGGACTTTTTTTTTTAAATATTATGTTTCTCAAGTATCAATGACTTTATTTTTTTTTCCTTTGCCAAAACAGTAGAGCTAGCCTGAGCTAACTGCAGACACTCCAAAAGGTGAAACATCTGGTTTCTTTTAAAAATTCTACCCAAGTTAATAATTAACAAAATTCCCAAAACAAATTAAACATCCAAACTTTATTAGAAATTTAAACTCAAAATAAAAGTAGAAATATTGGAAAAAAAAGATTTGAGTTACTAACTCTTGATGCAAGGTCAATCTGACAGAGTTCTCAAGACTGTGATCTTCCTCAATAAAAGAGAATGTTGCTTGACTAGTATCTCTAACTTCTGCATAAGAAAATCAACATATAAATTAATCAATTTTTAAATGGTCAGAACTAAGCCCAATTTATGCACCAGTAGGAAAAAACTCAAAGGCAAAGTTGAAGATGAGTAAGATTAAAGAAAACCCATTTTTCAAAATCAAATCAACTTTTTAAGGAGAAAAAAAAAAGAAGAAGGATATACCTGGCTGATAGTCTCAACTGCTACAAGATTAAAGGGGAAAAATGACTCAGGATGCCTGGTCTAAGTCATTGTTTGACAGCTCTCTTGTTATTAGCTTGCAGAGATATTTCTGAACTATAAGTGGCCTACAAAAATTAGGGAACAAAACCAATAGTGTCACTTCATAAATGCCTTGTGCAAGTTTCTTAACAAACTAAACATCCAAACTTTATCAAATTTAAACTCTAAATAAAAACAAAATTTTTGAAAACAAAATTGAAGATAAGTAAGATAAATTGGCGAAGGAGAAGAGCTTACTCGGAAGAATAAATAAAGGACAAGGAGGCGAAGGTACAGAAGTACAGAGTAGGGCTTGCTTTTAGCTTCCAGATTCCTTAGAAAATCTCAACCTTCTACAACAATGGCGAAACGCCTCAGGAATGCGATCAATAAAAAAAACTTGGGAAAATGATGAAAATCTTACATTGATGGATCCACAAGTGTACAATTTGAATGCATGACAGAGAACTTAACAAGCAACACTCACAGGAACAACTTATCAAAATATGATGAATAAAGAGGTATTCAAGTTATTGATGGATAATGGGCTATGGTCTTGATGTAGTCAACTGTTGTGGTTGAAGAACGTCCAAGAAATTGAATCGACAGATGGCGAAAGGATTAGATGAGGGCAAAAGGCTTAGAAGATGCTATGTGCATAGCGTTGCTTGCAACAGCGAAGACAAGGGTGAGACAAGAGGGTGAGGGCAAGGGGATAGAAGTAGAAGATGATGATGATGAATGGTGAGAGTGATAATGATGGTGACGGTGGTGGCAAGAAAAGAGATGGTGGTAGGCGGGCTGCTCAAGTTGAAGAAAGATCAAGTGAATGAAAAGAAAAATTAAGTTAGGTTAAGGGATTAGTAAGAGTTACCAAAACTACTTAGTTTTGTTGTGAGATATTAATTGTTTAATTATAATATTAATATTTTGTTGTTTTAATTTTTTTCTACAAATTATGTAGTTTTATATTAAAATAATGTGAATTAAATTATAGTTTATTATTTTAATCATATTAATCTATTATTTCATAGTAATAGATATTATGCTATTTAAATTAGCGTTAAATGCAAAGTAACAAATATTTAATGAATACTTGTATATTATTTAATTATTAATTAAAACTATACTTAATATTTAATGTTTCATATTATATACTTAGTAAATATATAATCAGTATTATATAATAAGCTAAATATATCATTATATAACATTAAAATTATTGCTTTTAGTATCAAAATATGCATGTAGTTTTGAATCAAAACTACGTAGTTTTAGAGTTTTGTTGTTATAAATATATAAATTGTGTGTTTTAATTAGTTAATATATAAATTGTGTGTTTTAATTAGTTAATATTAAAATTTATGATGTA
>CATIWM010338354.1:0-13345 GCA_949671775.1 Mallotus repandus | reverse complement strand
AAAACTATGGTGATTTTGTTAAGTGCGGAGTGGTTTATATGCAACACACAGAGATTACACTCTATATATATATATATATATATATATATATATATATATATATATATCATATTATCTATTATATATTAACTAATATTATTATTATTATAGATATATAGAGTGTTGAAGTTTTTTGCCTAAAGGATATATCAAGGACTAAGAGTTTTGATTTTTGCATCTCTAGGACTTGAATTCATGACCTAAGGTCATAAGTACCTCCACTTGTACCATTTGATCCAAGCATCATTGGCCATTAAATCTCCATTGGATAAATAAAAAATGTTTAATTTAATGATTTATAAGGTTTTATTTTATTTTAGATATTTCATCATTATATGTCTATTTTAATAATTTTTAATACTTTAATTGAGATGTATTTATAATTTTTTATAAAAAAAACTATAAAATTTATTTCGGTAGGTATTTAATTATTGTATATTTAGATATTTACTATGCTTAATCCAATAGAATAACGTTAAATTTTTAAAATTATTTATTCGACATTTAAAAGAATAAATTTTAAATAAAAAAGAAGTTGAAATTAATCTAGGAAATATTCTATTAGTCAAAAGTAGACTGTTTTTATCAATATTCTTGGAATTTCTTTATGTTATTGTGGTCCTTTGTTGATTAGATTAATAATATGTGGAGAGCTATCAAGTAACTAGGTGGAATATGTGGCTTCATTTGTCTTAAAGAGAATAATACCTTTTTCAGAAAATATTCTATTTTTAATAATTTAATTAGCTTGAAAAAAGTATTGTTCAAATAATTTTTCAAAAATATTTTTCAAACCTTTCATTCCATGAGCTAATTAAATAAATTATTAACCATTAAAAACTAATATAATGAATTATAATTTTTAAAAAATTTTGAACAGTACATGTGAAATTAAATCTTTGGGAGTGATGGAAATTTTTTTTGAGTATTGCCATTGAAACATCATAACAACAATAGTAATTTTTGGTGCAATACTTTTTTTTTTAAATATATACACATAAATTTTAAATATTTTTATAGTTTTAACTTAAAAATGTTTACTAGTTCAAATGGCAAACAACTCCAATTTTTTTAAATAATATTTTAAATTTAAATTTTATGTATAAAAAAAATAAATATTAAAAAAATTTTATCCTCTCTCAACTTAAATTTTGAAATAGTCCGAATATTCTTTTGCTATCGAACAGCGGAAGAACAAGAAAAGAAAAAAAAAAAGCTTGAAGGACTGTACTTGTTATCCTGTGCCATTCAGGTGTTGGGCTGATTATTCAATATTACTATTTTTCACTACATATTCACATCTGTTCAAAGTTTAAAAATGAAACTATCAATTCAATTTCATTATCATCAAATAATATTCTCCAATTTCATAAACTATATATATATAAAAAAAATCTTCATTCTGATAAGAACCATATCTATAAATACATACATTTATTGACTTTTGATAATTATTTAACACTTTAAAGTACACAAAATATTAATACAAGTTTCATTGGTTTGTGATAATGCATGCTCTCTTTTTTTTTTTTTCTCTCTCCTTATAGAAATTCCTTCTGAGTGCACTTCCACTGGCTGGTGTTTTGGTGATTAAAGAAGTGGAATCAGAGCATCTGCCTTTTTGTTTTCCCTTTTATGTGAATCAATGCCAGGGAAGTGTATACACACATAATTTTCTTTTATCATGGACATAATATATTCCTTTCTTCAACCATCAATTTGTTCCATGTCTTTGTTAAAAGCAGTGTTGAATACTGTTGTACCATTTATGACATTACAAGAGGCAGCAGTGTTAACTCTATGAATTGATGGCTCTATCCTATTGATCTTAGGAAATTGAATGAGTCTTAAAATTAATTCTTATTGAAAATTAGAAATTTTATACTTCTTTTTATTTTTTAGTATAATTTTTTTCGATATCCAGAAATTTTAAGGGTTACAATTAATTTGGATTAAGTTGAATAAAGCTTATAAGACAAAATTTTTCAAATATGACCTGTCTATGATGGATGGTAAAATATTCAATCACGGGATCAAAATATTTCATTAAGAATAGGGTTAGATCCCTCTACAAGCCATGAGATAAATGATTAAAAAAAAACTTTTCAACCTCTTATTTTTTTTTTATATAGAATTCAAATTCAAAAAAAAAAAAAACAAACTTATTTAAAGTATATACTCCCGTAGATATAGAGATAGGCTTGTGCCATCGTCAGTTGCAATGCATTTGGCAAACACAATGGCACTTCTTTGAATAGGCTTTAATTTCAGTTCAATTCTTGACCATTATGATGCTACTCATTCATGAAATTTGGAATTCCTCGGTGAATAATTAGTAATCAACTAAAAAGTCAACTCTATCATCATAAAATCAAATTTCATATATATATATATGAACGAGAATTATTTACTGCATTAACAAAAATTTAGTCCATGATTGAATGTTATGGGTCAATTTATGTAATTAATATTTTTTTATTTAAATCACCGATATTTATAATTTATTAAACTCTAATTAATTCAGTTTAATTTAAATAGAATTATAAGAATAGTAAAAATCTTCCAACAATTAATTTAATGCGACTACAAGTATATATCATGACTCAAATTCAAAATGTCTTTTAAGTAAGAACAATTCCTATGAGCTGGTGATGATTGTAAGTCATGTCATTCTTATTAGTAGCCATGTTATGAGAATTTTTGTGCTTTTAATCAATGTCCTATGATTGCATATATAAGAAGTGTGTGTTTTTGGCCATCTTCCCAAATCACATGGTTTTAAGATGAATCTTCTCTAAGGTTTATGGTACATTACAACATGGTCTGGTTGGCAAAGAAAATGCCACTGTATTGCAGGTGAAGAAATGCATCACATGCCTTTAGAGTCCCCACACCTCACATGGAAGCAGTGTGGCATTGTCATTAACCAAAAGCCTTAATCATGCATGCTCTAGGTAACTAAAGTGGGTGGTGTTTATTAGCATTATAGGGTGGAGGTTAAAAATAAAAACAAAAAAAAAAGGTAAATGCATCATTACTTTATATATGATGCTATCATGTGCAATGTTTTATGTCTTCACTATAGTTATAATGAAGGAATTAAGGGAAAATTTTATAATTAGGAAGCAAAATGATTAAAGCAGAGAAAATTAGATACTGAAATATCTTTGATATTGGATTTTGCAGTAGTTCTCGGAATTGAAAATTGCCTGAAATTTATATAGTACAAAGGAGAAAAAAAATAACAAGCTCACTCTACAAGGAATAGAGATGAGGTAAAACAAAATGATAAAAGATGTGAACAGCTCTGCAGCAACTAAAGCAGGCTGAGGAATGGTGACAAGTGGTGGAATATTGATTGTATCTTATGGTGGTTGTGGCAGCACAATGGTGGCACCTGTAAAATGTACACTTGCCAAATTTTTGTGTTTGGGGTTTTGCAAATACAGAGGAAGAGAATAATGCCTGCTTGATAATGCTATAGAAACATTAAGAAGAGAAAATTTTTTATTTTTTGTTTTTTTAGTGTGTTGTTGTTGATGGGGCTGAGAATTAACATTGGCGACCTCTGCGGCAAACAAGTGCACCAGAACCTGAAGTAATGGCACCAACCATAGAGGAGGACTTGGCTCCTAAGCTTGATGCTCTGGCATAACTGGCTGAAGCACCAGCTCCTGATGGAGTAAAGTAAGCTCCATTAAGCATTAGGTCTCCTTCTGATCTCCAATTCCAGTGCTTCCAGACGTTATCTGCTGTTTCCACTCTCTTGGTCACCTGCAAATGGTCAAATTTTGGTTCTATAACTTGGCCCATCAACATCAATATCATCATCATCATTATTATGTGAAATTAAGATTTCCTTATGGGGATACCTCTTTAGCAAAACCATTGTTAGGAGCAAGGTACCTATTTCCTTGGCTATTAATGGTAGGATTGGCACTTCCACCAATGGCATACATTTCCCAGTGTGTGTAGTCATTGTTCACCACATGGAAGTACCCGTGCCTACACCTGCAGGGGTTAATGAGTTGGCCCAATCAGATTTATTGCTCATCTATCATTTTGATGATATCTGAAAGAAAAAAATTAAAAGAACCACAAGTTGTGATCTCTTACCTTGGCATTCTCTGGATAAGACCCTCGCCAAAATGGTTGTAGGCAATTGTTACTTGCATGAGCTTATCTCTTGTGTAGGAGTCACTATGACCCAATAACATAACCTGTTCATTGATCAAGAAAACTTCTTTAATTCATGCACGTTCTTTTCTCTGAGTTGAATGAATAGAACATATTGGTAGTTAAGCAAAATTGATGGAAGGGGAAAAGTAGTTGACCTCATTGTGGTGAGTGAAATAATTGTTGGAAATGGTAATGGCAGTTGAACCCATTATAGCATCAACAAGTCCATCAGCACAATTGGATAGAGAATTGTGATCAATCCAAATGTGACTAGATCCAAAAATGGAAATCGCATCTCCATCTGCCATTGTTCTCCACCCATAATGAGTAGGAGAACTACGAACCATGGCATTTCCAGTAGGCTTGCAATCATGGATATGGAGACCATGAATTATGATATTTGTAACAAATTGTATCGTAATGCAAGCTCCATTGGCAATGTGGACATTAGTCCCACGAGCATCAATTGTCTTGAAACTGTTCATAATAAGCTCTTGTTTGAGCCTGATCACCATATCTCTCTTGAACACAATCCACAAAGGCCTCTCTTGAATAACAGCATGGCGTAATGTGCCAGGTCTTGGGTTAACTGGATCATCATCACTAGAGTCAGTGACAACATAGTATCTACCATCACGACCACCAACAGCATTACGTCCAAAGCCAATCCCACAATTTGCAAGCCGCTTCCTATGGAGCTGCCAATGAGGGTCACATCTCCAACAATCATCAATTGGGTTGCCAGTTACACAGGAGAAAAATCCTAAATTCCTCCTAGCTGTGCTGTTGCGTATGGTCCTGGCAATTAATTGCAATCACAATAATACAAGACATTGTTATTAAATAATTTGTGAGAAAATTATTTAAAAAAAAAAAGACACTAAAGCACAATGCCTCCGCATCTAGGTGTAGGCCATGTGACAGTAATGTGGAAGGTGCGCACGGATAAATGTATACGGTCCATACGGAAAAAAAAATTATATATCATTTTCTTTACCTAAATTTTGCTATACGAGAAGTAAATGCAACGGGGTGGGGAAACCAATTCGCATTTAGTACTTTGTTTGTCGGTGATCAATATAAATTTGGGGTCATTTAATGTTTTCACGGTAGCCATAATGAATAATGACTAGCACTTTCATTTGAACAGCAGCTACCTGTTAGATCAGATCAGACTAGAACAGAAAGAAAAATTCCTACAGGTTCTTATGGTATGAAACTAGATCTGGGATATGTGGTTTCGAGCTTATGCAATATGTCTCTTGACAGTTGACAGGCTGGAGAAAGGAAGCAAAATTCAAGTTGTCGACCCCACCTGGTCGGATCAAATAAGGAAAATGATGAAGTAAAACAACGCTAGCTAGCAGAATTCGAATTTTGTAATGTAATGTGTTCCTGAACAGAAGAGTTATTAGACTATTACTTCATTGATAGTAAAGAGAGATCTACAAATATTGGAA
The DNA here is from genome assembly GCA_949671775.1 of Mallotus repandus. Taxonomy (NCBI): domain Eukaryota; kingdom Viridiplantae; phylum Streptophyta; class Magnoliopsida; order Malpighiales; family Euphorbiaceae; genus Mallotus; species Mallotus repandus. The sequence goes on along the minus strand of CATIWM010338354.1, from coordinate 7,667 downwards.
TTTAACTTTTATAATTTGATTATCTATCTATCATTGACGAAGTTTGACACAAGATATCTTGTACAATCCAGTAAACCAGGGAAAAGAGGCCTTTTATGATTTGCTGTTTACATAAAATATCGACAACATGGAAAGTGGTGAGTTATCAACATGCAATTTCTTTACAAAAAGCATTTAAAAAGACCCATTAACATGTAAAAGAAAAAAAATATATATGTAATGCAAAATCACATACGCATAGCACACCTCGGTAGAGGGAAGCAAAAAAGCCAATGTAAATAAGAAATAATGTGGACAGGTAGAAGGAAAAAGACAAGAAAATATAAAAATAAAATAAAGGGCGTGATGCGCGGATCTCAGGACATGGGCATGTGGCAAAAACCAACTAAGGCAAGGGAGATTAACAGTAGAGAACATGGTTGAATATCCATAGAATTTTAATAAACACGACTTAAAATAAACATTATTTTACTAGTTAAAAAAAGACCTGTAGTTACCATGGAGACTGAAGTAACTATATATAACGACACCAAAACTACTAAACAATAGCTAACAAATCTACAACAGTCATCGTCTCACCAATCCGATCAGTCTTGCAGACACTACTTTTCTCTTTTCATATTCAACATCACTAACTTGTAAACTTTTTTTTTTCCCGTCACACTATTCATTGGCGAATATCCTCTTTCAGTACCTTATACATAATCATTAGATTTATAACTGTCACACTATTTTCATTTAAGTACGTATACATATATTATAAATTTGACTATCAAATATAATTTATTGAAAATAGATAAATATTTTCTAATTTAAGTATTTATAGACTATAATTCTCTTTAAAAAATTAAATGAAAAATATTTTTTAAAATAAATGATGATAAAATATATTTGTAAAGTAATAGTGGTTAGACAACTTTCTCGCTATTAATATCTTTTTTGACTGAAAATTTCAGGTGAAAATGGGTTGAAGTTTTGACGGGGTGAATTGACAATTAAAGTTTTAATTATGAATTCTAAATAATAATGGGTCATGTGACCATTATTAATTAAAAGAAAAACTCACTCATCAACCATAGAAGCAATCTCCTCCGGATCTTCAACGGCATGCTCATTCCATGCATCACCACCTGACCTGAATCAAAGAAATAAATTACATGAAATTAAACTATTACCAAATTAGCCTCACGTATTTGTATACTTCTCCACCAAACCAAAGGAATCTATGAAGGACATATTCGTACATAACAGAAAAATATGTATCACGGTGGACCTTCCTTTAGTCTTTGCTCGGAAAATGCGAAAACGGACTAAAAAAAACTAATGTAACAGAAGAATTAACAAGCCAAATACATTTCAGATTCCGATCTCGACGGCTTGAAATAACCGGAGCTCAATCAGAAAAAATTCCATCACGAATGCATCCAACGGTCCAGGTTTCATACGATTGTATATATATATACGAACGTATATACGATCAGGATCCGTTGAAAAAGAAATTTGAAGACTTTCAATTACTGCTCTGTACGTGTTACTCACCCGTCCACCATTGTTGAGTTCTGAGAGCTCTTAAACCGCCGCGTTTCCTCTAAACTGAGAGCGTATAAACACCAAATCCGCATTAAATTCATCGCATTACATAAAAATGCGAGAATAAATAATTAATTAACCCACACACAGCTGAAAAACAGAAAATGCACCTGGATTTCAACTCTGTGGAAGCATTTACAGTAACAAATAAGACTAGAACGATAAACATCGTCGGCATGAATGTAGATACAGAGAAGCATCTAATAAGCGAAGAAGAAGAAGAAGAAGAAGAAAAAGAAACCGCCATTGTTGCTCTGCAACTATATTGCTTGCTTGCTTGTTGCTTTTATTTTATTTTTTTTGGGTGTGTAGAAGGAGAAGAGATGAGTAGTGTCAAGGAGGAGCTGAAGCGAAGCCATGTTTATATAGCGAAAGCTAACGACGTGACTGAGTTCTGAAACTTAACTTGCCAAACTTTTTTTTTAACTGTGGTTAAGTTAAATTAACCATATTTAACCACCACCATAACCGCTAGTAACTGATTCTTTTAAGCCCTTCCACCACGTCTTATGTGTGTGTCGGTCAGTCACGTGCCTCGCCACCTCTCCCTCTGACACTTTCTCTTCTCTATCTCTTCTCCACTCTCCGCAGCAAGGCAAGACCTTCGCAACGCCCAGTCAGCTTCTTTATTGATCCGTACTCGCCGGTTGACGGTGAATTTAAAACTCGCTGTATTGCTTCGCCACGTTGCCAATTGCGGCGAAGTGTACGACTTTTTTTTATTGTGGTCTTTGACAGGTGTCTCTTTAAATGCAGTACAGTTAAAGCACTGTGGAATCACTCTGTTACCGTTTCTTCCGGTAACTATTTTTTTTATTTCTCAAATCCCAAAAAAAAAGAGAAAAAAAAAGGTTTCCCGCGAGTTTTTAACGACCCGATGATGGATGGAATAACTCTCCAATACGATGTCGTTTTTTGATTGTTCCTGATTTCAGAGAATTTTTTCTTATCAATTATTAGGGTTGGAATTCCAACTCAAGTACCAAAAGTTCTAGTGATAAGTTTTCTTCAACATTTATTTTTTTTTATAGCTACGAAGTGCTCTTCCATCACACAGGATATAAAATTAATTTTTATTTTATTTATTAATTAATTTTGATTTAAGATAATCTTTTTTATCTCTAATAATTGAGAAAAAGGGAGTAGGGGTTGAAACTCGAACTCAAATATTAAAAGTAGCAGTAATAAATTTTGATCATTAAATTAAGTGCTTACTGGTAATTTAAGAGAATGTTATATTATATAGCTAGCTATCATCTTTACCAAAAACATGTTTAGAAAAAAAAAAAAAAAAGGAAAAAGTGGAGCACACAGCAGCAATATGTATCAATCACAAAATCTGGCAATTCAAGTTCAAAAATTCACAAGATGATTGGACACCAAATTTAGAGATTGCCCATGACATTTATGGGTCTACTTTTGTCCATTGCTAAGTTTGCATTATAAATATATTATGTGGTTTGTAGTTGGTCCACATGATTTTATTTCTTCTCCCAAATCTACTTCTCCTTCAACACCACCATTAGATAAGGTTTTAATTCTACATTTAAATTTATTGGAAGTTCACAAATTATTTTTTATGCATCTCAAATATAAAAATAAAATAAATTTGTGTTAAAATTTAAATATGATATGATTAGCATATTATAAAAAAAATGAAAATTTTAAGTTCAAGTCAGCATATACATACATAATCTATCGATATTGATAAAAAAAAATTCATTTTTATAGTAAATACAAAATTATTGTTTTTAATTATTTAATTTACTGTTTCATTAAGCCTTAATAGATTAAAAAAATTGAAAATTTGTAAAATAGTATAGTTTTTAAAATGCTTGTGATCATAGTTAAGTCAATCATATCATTTATATACCTTATAGCTATCATTAAAATTGTTTTGGAAAGGCATTATCATTGTTAATTATTGCAATTAGGGTAGTAAAGTTGGAACTTTAAGCTAGCTTCATGAAAAGGGTAATTACACAAATGTTTACATCTTTTCATCTCAATGTTTCTTCTGCTAAGGGCATACTTATTAGAGGTTTTAAACATCAAATTGTACCATGTTAAAAAGAAAGAAAATTATGACAAAGAGATAATCACTTTTGATTGAATAGTTAGCACATATGAATAAAATAATTTAATGATATTTTTATTGAAATAAAACATTAATTAACCTTTTAACATATCAAATTTCTTTTAATTTTTTTTGTTATTTAGCACTCCACTGTTTTTATTTTGGAATGATGGTACTTGATTATTCCTTTCTCGAATGATTTTAATGGCAGACCTCCTATATCGATCAATCTACAACATTCAAAGAAATTTCATTTTGTTGTTTGGGTGCTAACATAAAAAATCGAATTTAGATTGTTAGAATTTTTTTTACTATAAAATAATAAGCTCTTATTTTATTTTTTAAAAACTTTTCTTTTATATATAAGCCAAGTGCTAGGAATATATTGTTGGACTCATTAAGATATGCTACTGAAAATGAAAATATTGTTCTAAGCTGAGTATGATTTAAACCCTAATCAATTTGTTTAATGCTTGTCAAAAATAGGCAAGACAGGCAACAAACAAACTTCAATGACATGTTATGCCAACAATCATGCGAATTAGTGTCCCAAAACAATAGCTGTAATTTCATTCAACTGAGTAATGATGGATGTAATCATCAAAAAGATTAAGTGGTAAATTACCTAGCTAATTAATCAACAGATGCAGTTCTCATTTTGTAATCTAATGACTCAAATAATACATATTATAAGATTAAATTGTAGGTTGGATCCTCCACTCCTCCCTCGATAAAAAAAAAAAAAAAAAAATCAATAGCTGTAAAATCAAAACCCACAAAAGAAATAAAAGGACAAATGCTAGCTAGGGAAGACTTTTGTGGGCATGCACAACAAAATTGTCTTGTCTCTGGCATTTGTTAATGCTCATGCCTCACTCACTAATTGTCCTTGATAGAATTAAAATGGAACCCACAAATTAAAATGAACCAATCCCTTTAAATGCAAGCTGCTGGATTAGATTAGATTAGATTGACCCACAAAATTCTGGTGTCTTTGCTGGTCCACTTTCATGTATTATTTTCTACATGTATTAAAGTGAGCAAAAAGCTTCACTTTATTGCCTTCTTCTTTATATAAATTTTCACACTCTTAGGCCAGGTTTTGCTACCAGAAAAGCTGGCTGGTTTCACTCTCTTAGACTTGCATATTAGATCAAAGTAAAATCAAAAGATAAAGAAAAGCAAATTCTTGCCTTGAGAACCTAATTAGAATCAAATCCTGGAGCAGTCAATGTCCAAGGTTCATCTCCATTGACCTCAATATATTGCTTAACAGAGTTTTTTTTTTAAAAAAAAAAAACAGCAACAACTAGGATGTCCTTAGTTTATAGTTAATTACAATTATATATTTTTTTTACTAAAAGTTGAAAATAAAAGTTATTTATTTACAGGATAATACAAGTGTAATTTATTTATCATCATTTACACTAGATGAATGTTATTTGTTTGTATCCTTATGCCAGTTAGGTTATATGTCAATCAATAATATATATATCAATAAAAAAATAGTATGAAAACAAAACGATAAAATAAATGATATAGAGTAAGAAAAAAATTTAAGGGAAAAGGAGGGAAAATTTCTAATTTTTCTTTCTAAAGCTTAACAACTAATTAATATTTTTAACTGTCAAAAATTGAATTTACATATCAATTTTTTTTATGAACAATCATAAATATTACTTGTTTGTTAGTTTGTTAGTGAGGTTGTAATTTTTATGGTCATTCTCCTTAAGGACATTATGAGATGTAATGTTTAAATTTTACTGTTGTTAATTTGTAAAGTTAATTTTTATTAAATTTTAAAAAGTCAATTTATAAAATAATTTTTATAAAATTTAAAAAGAAAAATTGTTCAATGTTATATAATTCATTATCAATTTATAAATCATTTTACTTTTTTTATTAATAATAGTACTAATTTTTTATTAATAATAATACTAATTATTATGTTATCTTTTTATAAATTAGTGGTTCAGATGATAGATACAATAAAGTTAAGATCATGAATTCGATCTCTTTTTTTTTTTTACCTTTTGATTTTTTTAAAAAGTAACAATATTAATTGTTGAGTTTTGTCATAAATAAGAGCAAAATGAAGAAATAACAAGAATTTGGACTTTTACACTACAATTAAATTTTTACAACTCAGAAGTGCTTTTGATGATGATAATTATTTGGGATATTGCCTATTGACTTTTTGTAGCTTTTGTCAAAAACACAATGGAAGTTCTTTTGAAGTCATTGCCTCATTTATTTAAGGTATGTATTTATTTAGACTCACAGCTTTCTTACAATCCTTCTTGATTGCTTTTCATTTAGGATAAATTCATTTATGAATTTCATGAACTTTCATATTTTATTTTATTAAATTTTTTAATTTTTATTGTATTTTATTAGGCACCCAATCTTTCATTTTCGTATAGATTAAGGATAAATTAGATTGAAATAATGAAATTGTGCAACAATTTAGGTTCGTTATTGCTAAATATGTTGTTATGAAAGATTTAGAGATACGTTTTGTGAAGAATGAAAGAAAAAAATATGAGGGTAAGGTGTAAGGAAAAATATCCATGAAAATTATATGTTTCAATTGGTAATTCTAATGACACATTCACTGTTAAAACTTACCACCAACATCATAATTTTAGTAGAATAAATAGAACTTATTTCACAATTTTATTATTTCAGTTTAATTTGTTCTTAATATGTATAAAAATAAAAGATTAAGAGCTTAATGAAACACAATAAAAGTTGAGGGACTCAATAGAATAAAGTATCAAAGTTCAAAAGTTTCAGAATGAGTTTATCCTTTTATTTATAAAGAAATTACATGAATTAAATATTAATAAATTATATAATATAAAATAATTATTATTTTAAATTAGAAAAAAATAATTTTAATAAACCATCACTAATAAAAATCAAAATTTATATCTGAAAAAAAAAACAACATTTAGACCTCTGCCTCACTTGCTATTGTTCCTTTTTAATTAATGGTGTTGCTGTCAACTCCAGAATTTCTCTGATATTACACATGTATTTCTCCACTTAATAGTAGGCCATATCCTCAAATTATAGTCAATATCCTTTTCATATGATCTCCAAAAAATTAGTGAATGTTTTTTTTTTCACTTTTCTTTTTCTTGTCAAACTATATGATATATCGTATTTGTCATAAAAGATATTTTCCAATTGCTAACTATGGGTCACCGATTTTATTAATATTTTCATTTTTTTTATTTTGATTTATCACATCCACCATCTACTGCTACTATTGATGATAATCTATTATTTTGATAATACAAAACCAAACACAAAATAATTATTCATATTGTATTATCCATGACGATTTATTGCATTTCTAATTAATATTAGTGAAATTTTATTATATTTTATAATAAATAACAAAAAATAATTATCATTATTATGTACAGCTCACTATTCATTATTAGTAAAAATGTATTTTTAAGTTAATTCAAGTTATTAAAGCATTTTTCAATAGTCAATATAGGAAATAATATAATTTCAAATTTTCGTTTCTAAACTAAAAATAAATGTTGAACCTAACTAAAAATTGAATAATTAAATAATATAATTTTCTTTGAGACATCAATAGGTCAAAAGATTAATTCTTACCTCTTTTTATGAGTTTAAAATAAAAATAAAATAAAATATACCGGTTATTTTATATATAATTTATGACTAAATTTTGGAATAAATTAAAAGTCAGACGGAGGAGAGAGATCAAATCTATAACCTTAATTTTACAAAATTTATCATCTGAATCATTAGACCATATAAAGAGAACATGATTTATTACTAGATTTCAAATTCAGGTGTTCAGCAAAATCACCAAATGTATATTATCCTTCTATTATCGATATCTGTAAGTTTTTTTTACTGTATTGAAAAATAAACTTAGTGTAATAATTTTTGTGAACTTATAAAAAGCAAACGACATTGAGTATCTTTTTATAAAACTTGAAAAAATCATTTTATC
>CATIWM010338285.1:0-10745 GCA_949671775.1 Mallotus repandus | reverse complement strand
TCATTAACTTGACTCTTGTCAAGCTTGGAGTCGCGAAGACATTTCTCCACAGGCTCTATGCACTTTCTAAACAAAATCCATGTTTAGTTCTTCAAATCTTGCTCTAGTGATAGTAGCATAAAAATCAATACCTTCATAGAGCAAATCAATCTCGATAGTTGTCTGAGTGGTGGAGGATAGAGTCCTCTTCGCCCTCTCGCAGGCAGTCCTCAGCGTTCTTAAAGCTTTAGCATTAGTACTAATATCCTTCTTGTTCTTCCTCCTAAACTCTGCAACAAAATGGTTGACAAGCCTTTTATGAAAATCCTCTCCTTCAAGATGGGTATCGCCAGCAGTAGCCTTCACTTCAAAAATCCCTTCCTCAATTGTTAAAAGAGACACATCGAATGTCCCTCCACCGAGATCGAAAATCAGCACATTCTTTTCACCAGACGTCGAGGCCTTCTTGTCGAGACCGTAAGCAATGGCAACGGTAGTAGGCTCATTGATAATTCTTATAACATTCAGCCCAGCAGTAGCACCAGCATCTTTAGTAGCCTGTCTTTGCGAGTCATTGAAATAAGCAGGCACAGTAACCACAACATTCTTCAGGGTCTGACCCAGATAAGCCTCTGCAATCTCCTTTATCTTAGTCAAAACCATGGACCAAATCTCCTCAGGCGCAAACTGTTTCTGTTCGCCTTTATACTGAACCACAACCATAGGCTTGTCACCAAGGCCAGGAACAACCTTGAAAAGCCAACGAGAAGAAGAGGATAATGATGGTTTGAAATGGTGAAGGTGGAAAAGAACGATTTATAGAGGAATGATTTAAGTGTTATGCAACAACACCTTAATGGAAAAAAAAAAGACAAAACCAGATTTTTTTAGAAGAGCGAAGGAGCTGAAGAATCAGAGATGAAAGATAGTAGATGAATGAGAGAAGAAACTCTTCTTTTCATCAAGTAAAAGTAAAAAAGAAGAAGAAGAAGAAGAATGGTCAGCTATTTGCTACATCAGCATAATTTTTCTCTATAACGTGCTTCCTCCAGTCTTCGAATATGTACAGTAACACATTGTCAAACCATAGGTTAGATAATATTAAATACTGATAGTTTATGTGTGATACAGGTCGAAAATAAAAGCTCAGGTGTGACATAAAAAAATGAAAATTGAGAGGTAAAATTGGTGAATGAGGTGTGAAATAGTGTATTTGACCTTTTTACTTTGATGGATTAATCCACAACTTAGCAGCACGTATCAATGCCGCAATTTTGTTCATATCGACAGCATCATTTTATTCCAAATAACACAGAAGACAGCAAGTTTCAACCAACTAACTATAGATAAATCAACAGTGAACCACGCATACGTATACTAATCAAACATTCATAATGTTTCCTATGCATAGATCCGAACTCCAACAACATTACTTTTGATCAAATGCAGTTCTTTAGCAGCGTCTCCCATATTCATTCTTTCTTTTGCCAATTCTTTGGAACATGCTATTCCCACTTTTAAAGCTGCCATCAAGCATTCTTTCTCATTTGATCTCATTCGGCTCAACCGCCCATTGTTCCTTATCTCTTCAGATATTGTTGCTGCTTCTGCATCTGTTTCTCGTGGAAGAAGAGTTGGATCCACAATCTCCCCAAGTTTTTCTGGCAATGCGTTCTTCACAAACTCATGGATATTCAAATCATGTTCAAACATTTTATCTGTTGGCCTTCTTCCTGTGAACAACTCTAACATGAGGATCCCGAAACTATAAACATCCCCCTCTTTTGATGCCACTCCACCCATTCCGTACTCTGCATTACAATCAATTTGGCCCGTTAGATGATTCTCTTTGGACCTGCTAGAGATCATTTGTTTAATTACAAATGATGGATGATCATAATGTGATGCACAAACAACAGGGAAAAGGGGAAACTTTTCTCTGTTTGTTCTCAAATGAGAAGTGGTTTATCTCAAAGAATTCAATTCAACGGTTGTTACCTGGTGGAGCATATCCAATAGTCCCCTTCATTACAGTTGAACTTGTTTGACTCTGAGATACATCATTGGCACCCAAGAAGAGCCTAGACAAACCGAAATCACTTACGTGAGCAACCATGCTATCATCAAGAAGAATGTTGCTGGGCTTCAGGTCACAATGAATGATCAGGCTTTCACAAAGGTCATGAAGATAATGCATTGCAGATGCCACATCAATTGCAATGTTCAACCTTTGAAGGAAATTCAAGCTTACTGTTTGATTGTGGTCGTTATCATCATTAGCATGATGCAACCACTTCTCTAGGCTTCCGTTTTCCATGAACTCATAGATTAGAGCTTTGAATTCATTGCGTTTGTTATCCAAGCTAGAGCAGTACGTTAATAGCTTAACAAGATTCCGATGTCGAACATTCCTCAGCACTTTGCATTCTGCCATGAAACTCTTGGAAGCACCATTTTCTTCAAGTTTGAGAACCTTAATAGCTACTAGTCTTTCCACTTGATTGAGAAATCCTCTATAAACAACACCAAAGCCACCGGATCCAATTAAACAATCGGCAGAGAATCCATTTGTTGCCTGATGCAGATCCCAGTACGACACTTTTACGGTGTGGTTCTTCATTGAGGGTGTAGCAGAATGAATATTTTTTAGTTTTCTTCTCCAAAAGGTGAAGAGAAAGACTAAGAGCATAACAACAAACAAAACCACAGAGGTGATTATGCCTGCTAGCTTCAAAGCATGGGCCTTCCGTTGCTTCGTGACTTTGGTGTGACATTTTGGCAGATGAAGTTGCGGGACACCTCCACAGAGCTTATTGTTGCCAACCAGAGACAATGCAGTTGCATTTGTGAAAACTCCTCCTGCTGGAACCTGGCCCTCAAGATGGTTGAAAGAGAGATTCAAATATAACAGAAATGGAGTGTTCTGCAGATCCTGCGGAATTTCTCCAGTAAAATTGTTTCTTGAAAGATCTAATTCTTGAAGGCCTCGTAAAGATGCAAAAGTTGAAGGAATGGATCCTTGGAAAGAATTTCCGTCCATATATAGATATTCCAAGCTCAAGCAATCACCAATTAGACTAGGAATTTCACCAGAAAGCCTGTTTTCATGAACATCTAGTGTATTCAAATTTGTGAGCTTCCCTATTTCGAGTGGTAGGGTACCAGTGAATGAGTTATGTGATATGCTGAGAAAAACTAAGGTGGAAATGCCTAAAACCCCGTGCAGTATGGTTCCATTGAGAAGATTATCAGATATGTCAAACTGCTGCAATCTGTGGCAGTTGGAAATGCTAGCGGGGATGTATCCTTCCAATTTGTTATGTGATAGGTCGAGAATAAACATCTCAGTGAGATTGCCAATGGAGGACGGAATCTGACCTGATAGACTATTACTATGCAGCAGCAATTCTTGCAGTTTCTGTAGCTCTTGGAAAAAAGGAGGAACGCTACCTACGAGAAGGTTATTTTCTATGCCAAACGCAATCAAGTTTCTGAGATTCTGTAATGCGGTAGGAATAATTCCGGATATCTGATTGCCCCCCAGATATAATATGCCTAGTTCCGTTGACAAATTGCCAATGGAAATGGGTAAAGCATCTCCAAAATTGTTATAACCCAAATCCAGAATTGCCAGCTTTGTGCAGTTTCTCAGAGCCATAATGAAACGCCAGTCGTTAGTGGAGTTACTTCCTAGATAATTTCTGTTAACGTTCAACTGCTGAAGACTCTTCAGATTTCCTAGATTGCTCGGAACTTGGCCGATCAGATGATTCGAATTAACATCAAGTATCTGCAGCTGAGAAGCATTGGACAATGATTTCGGAATTGACCCTGAGAGATAATTTATAGCGATTCCAAATCTTAGGAGATTTGGCAGAGCAAGCCCCATGTTTTCTGGCAGACTCCCATGGAGTTGGTTGTCTGCAAAGTAAAGGCGCTCGATGGATGAAATATTGTTTAAAAGAGAGGGAGGAACAGTACCAGAGAGATGATTGGATCCAACAGAGAACAATTGTGCACTAGTTAGTCTGCTCAAATCACTGGGAAGATTGCCCACTAAATTATTGGATGCTACTGAAAAGCGCACTAGCTGTAAGGTTGCCAAGGGAAACTGGAATTTCTCCACCTAGCTTGTTCCTACCCAGTCCTAGAACTTCAAGTTTTGCTAGACCACCAATCTGGACGGGGATTTTTCCAGTTAAATTGTTGTATTCTAAAACGATGGCCCTGAGTTTGGTGCAGCGGCTCAAGTTTGCAGGAATTTGGCCCTCCAATGTATTATCACGGAGAACGAGTTGTTGCAGTCGAAATAAGTTGCCAACTTGTGGGGGAATTCGCCCACTTAAACTGTTGTTTTCAAGGTGAAGGATTTTAAGGAAACTCAAGTTGCCGATGTGTGGCGATAGAGATCCTGTCAGCTGGTGGCCTGTTAACACCAAGGACGCAACTCTCTGATGGCGGGGACTGCAAGTGACACCGTCCCAGTTGCAGAAAGGGACAGAATCATTCCATGAGTTGAAAACTTGGAATGGATCACTGGAGATCCCTTGCTTAAATTTTAGCAAAGCAAGTCGATCGGTATCATTCCCACTAGCTTCAGCTTGCAATGTTTGGTAAAAAATGAGCAGTTGAAGATAAAAGAGAGAACCTACAACTACAAGTGGACGTAAACTTTGGAAATTGAACTTGTTCATTTGGTTATACGTACTTGTGTTTGCTGGTGAGAGCATTTAACTGGAGTTGCAGTACAGCACCCAGATCTAATCTAACTAGCATGTTAATGTTTGTGAAAATATATAGATCAGAATAGGTTAATCTTTGACCTATGCCACCTCAAGTCTCCACGTCAATTGAGGAACTTTTTGATAAATGCATTTGGCAGGTCCAAAATGTCAAAACTAAACTATGCTCGATATTTATTCCCACCCTATTATTTTCTTTTTTTTTTTTCGAAAAAAAAAATTATGCTCGATATTTAGAACAGACTAGAATTTCCTAGTTCGACTTGTCTGGAGTTTCTAGATGTCAGATTGACTATCACCAAAGAATAAGAGGCCTGTTTTAAAATTCCAGTCCAAAAGATAAATTCTCATTGATCTGATACATATAACACGTACCTACATTCAATTTGTGTCATTCCATGAGTGTACTCTACGCATACATCCGAACTCCAAGAAGATTACTTTTGATGAAATGCAGCTCTTTGGCAACGTCTCCCATGCTCATTCTTTCTTTTGGCATTTCTGTCGAACATGCTATTCCAATTTTGACAACTGCCACTAAGCATTCTTTCTCATTTGCTCATGTTCCGCTTAAGCACCCACTCTTATTTATTTCTTCCGCTGCTTCTGTTTCTCCAGGAAGAAAAGTTGGATCCACAATCTCAACAAGAATTTCCGGCAATGCATTCTTCACAAACTCAAATTTATTTATGCCATATAAAATTTAATCATTTAATAATATATTATATAGATATATAACATCTTCTCAAAAAAAAAAAAAAGGATAGATATGTGACATAAAATATATATTCTTGATATATTTTTAATAATAATTGTATAATTTAATATGTATATAAATTATTAGCTTTTAATTTTTTTTATTTTAAAATAATAAAAAACATAACAATAAACTAAGATTAAACTCTTTTTTCATCATAATTAATTATAAGAATTAATTTATTAAGTGGTCAAAAGGTCATAAAAGTTTTTGTTTTAAAAGCTAATAATTTATATACATAAATAAATTTATGTTTTTATAGATAAATAAATTTGTGTGTTAAGTATAATTGAAAAATATAGATATAAATTAAAATGTATATATTTTAAAATTTCAAAAAATATCATGGATAATTAAATATATCTCATATATATATATATATATATATATATATATATGATATAAAAAAATTCAGGTTTTAGATATATACTCCTATAGTATAAACATTTGTATTCATACAAATAAAATTAGAACTGTTTGATTAATTTTATTTAATTACAACCATTGATTATTTTTGTTTATCAATACTTATGATTTGTACAATAGCTATAAATAAATGAGTATTAATCTAATAGTTTTAATTCTATATATATATATATATATATAGATGTTTGTAGTGAAAAAGGACCTGTATAATTGACTTTTTAAATATAATGTAAAAAGTTTAATTTTTTTGATAAAATTATTTTTTGCTCAAAGAAGGAGTAATTTGTTAATTAAGTAAAAAAATAGGATACTTTTTGCAAATGTTTAAAGGGTCTTTTGTTTACCTGTTAAAAATAAGCAGGCAAATATAATTTTTAGTGCTAATTTAACATTTATTATTAGAGGCTCTTGTTATGATACAAATACTTATATCTATACAAATGAAATTAAAAATATTGAATTTATTTTTATTTAATTATAACAATTGATTATTCTTGAGTACTAATATCTCTAAAATGTATCAATGATTATAATTAAACTAGTCGTATATCCGCGCGTTGCGCGAACTACTTATTAATAAATTATTTATTTATATTTTAATATACAGATTGAAAAATAGTATAATAAATTTTTTTAGCATAAATAAATAGTATAATAAATTTCTATTAATAATATAATAAATAATATAGAGGTATATTCTAAAGTTTAATGATGTTATATATAAAGTTTTAGAAGTGAATACTGAAATATAAGATTAGTTATAAATTTAATTTTTGTTACCATAATTTTTTAGTTATAATAAAATTAGTTTTTAAAATTATTAGAGTATATATAGCAATGTTTTAGTTGAAAAATAATATTAGATAATTATTATATTTTTAAATTTTTCAAAAATAAAATTTTAACAGTATTTGAGTGATTTAAGGTAGAAAAATATGTAGTATATAAATATCTTTAGAATTTGAACAGAATTAAGATATCTATAATAATGTTTTAGTTAAAAAATAATACTAAATAAATATGGTAAATATTTTATTTTTAATAAAAAAATTAAAATTTTTAATAATTTGACACATTAACTTTTAGAGTAAATATTTAAATATAAAAATAAATACTTGTTAAATTTTTAATTCTCCATCTAACTGTTCTAATTTTATATGTATAAATACAAATATTTGTACCATAAGACTCTTAGATAGCAAGAGCCTAGTAACTAAATTGGCCCAAAAAGGTGCAACTCATCAAAAAATTCAGGGAGCAAATTATCCTTTGTTCCGAGCTCCTAAATTTTCCATGGATTTTTTTATTATGAATAAAATCTTCTGATTATTAAAAAAAACTGAAATCTAATTTCACTCGTCAATCAACAGAGATATGCACTTAGAAAAAGTTAAAAAAAAAAAAATTACTTTCACCTCTGAGGTTTACTAATTACTATAATTTGCACTTTTTCTTATCTTATTTGAAAATCAAATATTTACATTTATCAATTTTTATTCCATCAACACTTTAATTATTTTAATTAATTTTTTGGTGAATCTCTTATATCAAAAAATATTTAACTTTATTTATAAAGACAAAACAACTTCATCCTTCTATTTGGATACTATAAAACAATCTAGTTCCTCAATTTTTTAATTATTTTAAATTTATAATTTTAATGTTGATTAAACTTTAAATACATATAAATAACTTTTAAATAAAAATAAAATTATAAATTTCCATTAATTTTATTGTATCTTAGTTAATTTAATTAAAATCCCTTTTATACACCTTTAAAAAATTACAGTTGCTGAAATCAAACATTAAAAAAAATTGAATAACTTGATTTTTAAAGTGAAATCAACCAAAATAAGGAGCTGATTAAAATTAAAATTTAATATTTAATTATAAGGTTTTGATAAAAATAAGTGTAAGTGTTGGAAAAAATAGTCACTTTTAAAACTTTAAAGTTAAAATATATTTTTTTTAAAAAATAAAATGTTTGGTTTCATTAAAATAGAGAGTTTAAAATGTAATTTTTATAAAATAGAGGGGATAAAATATTTTTTAATATATGAGATTTGTCGAAATTTTGATAACAAAGTCTAAAATATTGAAGGAATAGAAACTGAAGAGATAAAGGTTCAATTTTCAAATGAAACGGTAGAGAGTGTGAATTATGACAAAATTTTGCTCAAAATAAAAAGATTGGAGGAAAAATTTAGTCTTTATTTTTCCACCAATATGTATAAAAAGGATACAAAGACCACGACTTCTGCAAAAATTCTAGGTCAGGTTTAGAATTTAAGGGTGCGGTTGTGATTTTATGTTTCCTAGTGACCAAAGACTAAAGACGTCTGCTTTCAAATTTCTACACCAAAAGACAAGTTGTTGACTCATGATGTTGCTATAAGAAAGTGGGTGATTTTCAAATTTCTTCACCAAAATCAATTTGTTAGAATTGAAACTTCTCTGAAATACATTAATACTCTATATGGCACAACTATAGAGAGAAGGAAGATAAGAAAAAGTTTTTTTTTTTAAGGGAAAAAGGGAAGAGAAAGAGAAGGAAATAAAAACTATAAATTTTATTATATTTGATAACCTAAAATTAATTAGTGAAGAGAAAAAAATGAAAAACATTTAAAAAATAAAATATAACTTTAAATTATATTTTATTTTAATTTGGGGTATAATTAATTTTAACTTCTATAAGGGAATAAAGGGGAATAATTTCCCTCCAATTTCTTTTTCTTTTATTAAATGTTAATAGTTTGGTTAGATCCGGGTAGAACTATAAAGGTGGCAAATATTTTCTAACAACTAATTCAACGTGGTTGCATATATCAAGACTCGAACTCAAGACCTCAATTAAGTATAAACAAACCCTACCAGTTGATCCCAACGGTTGTTGATAAGATATTTTATACGTGCATTTGCTGGTAAATGTATGCGTACAAAATGCATGCCAAAATGATTATTTACTTCTTTCAAAAAAAAATTTACTGTTCATAATGAATCTCTTTCTAACGGCAGATTAACCTTTTCGAATTTGTATTGTATTCTCACTTATTCATATCAATCAAAAGATACGAAATGCATTCAGAGTGGGGAATTTCAAGTTTTTAATTTTTAGCTATGTTATTCTTTTACTGTTTATGTTCATGTTTATGTTTTATGGTCTCAAAACTAACACAAATTATTCCTCCCATGGAATGAAAGATTTCTGATGACAAGAAACCATAAAACAACAACAAACTACAATAGGTACTGAATTGACAATCTTGGATTGCCTACTTAATTCCTATACACACATGGACTGCATTATTATTATTATTATACAAAGATAAGAGAAGATAATATGATCTAAAAAGAAGTTTGAAGTTAAAACTAACAAGAGTAATGAATGGCAGCTATCTAGTTATCTAACTATGTGATTCCTGCAACAACTTTAGTCTCCTGAATTCAATTATGAAATTAATCAGCATTGATTTAGGGAAAATAGGCATTGATCTGATATATATATACAAGTACTTACAATCAAGTTGTGCCATTCCATGAATGTTCCTTACACATAGATCCCAACTCCAAGAGGATTACTTTTAGTCAAATGCAGCTCTTTAGCACCTTTTCCCATGCTCATTTTTACTTTTGGCAATTCTTTTGAACATGTAAAAGGAATCAATTACATGTACCGGATTGAGCGGAAGCGTGGTGTGAGCACGAATCCGATTAGAGTTAATTTCAAAAATATTCTCTAGTATGTAATCCTTGCATGAAGGCAATACTTCCAAATATGCCAAGATCACACCACATAAATTTACACAACTAAGTACTTGCATGCTTAAATAAAAGAAAGAAATAAAAAATAAAAAATCAACCAAAACAAATAGAGTTTAGTAACACTTCCAAACTCCAAATGTCGATAGCACACTTGGTAAGCTTTAGAAAATGGTTGACGCAATTCTACAAACTCCTAGCTCCCCAAGTGTGAAGCCTCTAGCTTAGAACTCACAAGTGACACCGGAATGAATCCAAGGTTAGAAGAAACTCTACCCACTAGCTCCTTCTTTGTAGTGACCCAAAAGCTTGCTAGAGTTCTTTTCCTTGCTTGGATGTTGTAGGACTTTTTAACTTTCTTTGGATGCATGTATACTTCACTTGTACCATTCTTGTAATGTACAAAGGATGATCAAATGGACTTGTGAAAAATACAACTCTTGTATTTCTTACAAACACACTTACAACACTTAGAATAAAGAAGATGAAGAAGACTACACAACTTTTGTAGTTCTCTCTTCTTTTCTTCCTTAGTCTATTTTTCTCTTAATGAAAATGGTAAGATTAATGTGTAGAGAAACTCCACTTACATATTGAATATGTAAGAGACTATTCTTTAATGTGTAGAAATTCTCCACTAAGTTAGTGCACATGTGAGAGACTAATCTTTAATGTGTAGAAATTCTCCACTAAGTTAGTGGACTAATTTATATATCATACTATATATATGTAGAGATTCTCCACTAATTTAAGTTGCATGCTTATGACACATCTCTATGTTGTCATCCATGTAATCACATTACATGTAAAGCCATCATTATGTGGTTACCATATCACATGCTTGGGTGGCACCTCCTTAAATAAGTGGGTTTAGGCTTGGGCTTAATTAGCTCTTAAATAAACCTATCTATACAATATCCACTAATTAGTCACATGAGCTTAATCTAACACTTAGATAAAGCCCACCTCACTAATATATAGCTTTATTCAAGCCCATTTTTATCATCCATAAGCTACATGTCTTTGGCCCATTATATGGCCCAAGTCCAAAATATAGTCCTAACTTTTGAATTAAATTT
>CATIWM010338214.1:0-19525 GCA_949671775.1 Mallotus repandus | reverse complement strand
ATTAGAGTTTTTGGCGGTTTGAAATTTTTCATGTAGTTCTCAGTTGTTATTATACATACGTCAAAGAAAGCTTTCATCTGTAACGGAAGTTGTCAAGTCATGCCTAATCATCAAATGGGATGAAATTTAGCGCACAAATATTGGTAAATTGGAATGCAATAGTAATAACACAAATGACATAGTACTTGAAACTTTGTTAGTGACTCACCAGAAGCTCTATTGGTGGTGGCAACCCCCATGAAAGTCAGCTCTATCAGTCTTTCTGGCAAGCGATCACACGGCTGAAACATTTATGTTAATGATGTACAAAATTTTTTTATCTGTGCAGTTTGTTTAGTTGGCATTTTCAATTTAATGTTTTTTTTGTGCTTGACTTTCCCAACTCATGTTTGATTTAGGCTTCTGATTGTATTCAGTGTGAACCACTGACCTAGTTCATCCTTACAACGATTGAAATTATTGTTTTTCAGTGTGTACACTTCTTGAGCATGTAATTTGCAAGAGAATTAAATTGCATTGACATATAAAATCTACTTCTCTTGCACTCTTGCTATGAGATGTTTCTTTCCTCTGTTTTCTCTAAACTTCTTTGTAACTAATGATCCTCCAAGACTCTCCAAGATTTTTTTTTATCTGGTCCAACTTTACATATGATTATGCTAAAATTGATAAATGGTTCACTATATACAATCAAATGCAATTATTTCGATGATAAATGCATAGGTAATACTTTACTTGGAAGTCTGATTATTACAAACACCAATCACACCTACAATTTACAATGAACACACACTCTGCTCATTGAAGCGAGCAGTTATTTAGTCAAAACGCATTAAGTTACACTTCATGCAGAATTCTAGTGCAACACTAGCTCACCTCTGACGCTACATCCAATGCTTCTTAGCGACCCTCCACTGCAGGGACAAAGATCTCATCAATTCTATTCTCATGCCAGATAAATTTCTAGTTTCCGAGACACATATAATAAAACCATGAAAAGATATATTCATCCAATATAACAAGTGAAAATATAGATTGATTAAAACTATGCATACATATATGTATAGATAATGAATATATAGTCTCAAGTATTACCTTGGGGGAATCCTACAGCATGAAGAATTGCAGGAACAAATTCTTCGACAACAAACGGCTTCGTGATGTCGATGCTGAGCTTTCGAACATCTCCAACATCATAAAGGGCACCACCATTCTGAGCTTCACAATCAACAATGAGCAAACTTGCACCCTTGGAGCTTGCCATTTGCACTAAATGTTCAAAATGAGTACGCTGAGAGAGCTCAGAATTCATGATAACATTGAGCTTCAATCTGAGTTGAGTTGAAGAGATGTCACTAACAATTTCAAATGGCAAATCCTTATAATCATCTTCTGTGGAAGGGAAGACTGGAGGGTCTGAGCTTTCAAGGGCTGATATGACATCTCCTTCATCAATGAGAGGATACTGAAGAAATGCAGCTAATTTGGTAGCTATTTCAGTCTTTTTACTGCTTGAAGAACCCTTCATTGCTATGATCATTAATGGAACACTCGATTCATGACCATTTCTGGATACCATTTTTTTTTTTTGTCCTTCTCTTCTCTCTTTTACAATGTAAGTTGAATTAATTATATAAAGTAGAATCTTGCATCCCTTTACTTGCATGAAATGCAAAGTATATATGATGCTCCAAGGAAGTAAAGTAGAAGCAGTCTAGCTACCAAAGGAAAAGGGAAAAGAAGAAAAAGAATAAGAGAGCTAAATTCTCTATTGTCTTTAATTTCTTCAATTATTAAAACTTTTAATTGTTGTTCAAGAAAGAATAGATATAATTCAGATTGAAGCAAAGACTATATTCGGTTTCAATTTGTTTAGCTCACTCAAAAAAAAAATTGTCATGTATTATTTTTTTTCTTCTTTGCAATGGAGGAGGGATGTAAGCATTGAACTCTTGATCTATACATGCCTTGAAGAAAGCTACGTCACTGTACTACTCAACTTTCAACAAAACTTGTCAAGTACTCTTACAAAAAGGTAGTGAATTCCCAGTTTTCCCCTCCCCAGCTCCCCATGTATAATATTTTTTTTTTTTGAAAAAAAAACTTCATTGATGTATTTATATGCTGTAAAATATTAATTATAGAAATATAAATATGAATAAAGTTATTAATTAGGAACGTTTATTATTTATAGGAGCACAAATATGTGCATAATTTGAGGGTACTTATTTCTTCCTCCCTATGAACTAAGGGTCCATTTGTTTTAAAAAAAAAAAGATAAAAATTGAAATTGGAATCGATTTTATTCCGATTATCAGTGTTTGGTTAACTAAATTTAGCTGGGAATAGGATTTCTTTTTCAATGGCAATCACCATTTCCCTTACGCCGTTAAGGAACGAATTCTCATTTTTATAAAAATCAAGTCAAACTAATTATAAATTAGTCAAATGTTTAAAGATTATCATATATTATTAAAATTTATGAAAAAATTATATATATTAATAAAAATAATTATTAAAATACTTTAACAAAAATAATAAATATTTTTATAATAATATTTTAGAAAATATTAATAAATAATTTAAAAATAGTTTTTTATAATAGATAATCATGATTCTAATTTTTTATTGATAAAAAATAATTGTATATTTATAATTTTAGTTCCGATTCTAATTCTGTAGTAAAAACAAACGATGTATAAATTAAAACTTTTAGTTCGGTTCCAATTACCCTTCATTTCAATTTCATTTTTAAGTATGAGCCAAATGAGTTCTAAAAGTTTAGGTTTTGTTCTTGATTAATACTCAAAACATTAGATCAAGACTATGATTGGAAACATATCGTTGTAGAAGCATAATTTAAAAAATTTTCGAAATAATTAAAGAGTTAGTGACAAAAAAAAATATCCCACCAATAGCTAGCTAGAAAGGTATCTCAATTTGATATTGTCAACAATATGAAGGTACATATAATGTATATATTTTTTTACAAAGCTTTTTTAATTTTTTTAATTAGTAAATAACTAATTAAGAACAATAATTAGCATATATATCATGAAAAGCAACACATTACATATTGAAGTAGAAATTGAAGTGCTAAGTTTTAATTAAAAAGGATTTTCTTTTGCGCTTCAAATGAGGGGTCGTGTCTTTTTTTCTTTATGAAACGACTGACAAGATATATATACTGAAGCACGCCATCCCTATTTTGACGAGAATAACGGATTGCTTCAATAGACATTGGATCACTTGCAAAATCGGAAAAACTCTTGATCTCCTCCTCAGGTAATACACAATCGATGTGAAAATCAAGGTTACAGTAAAAATATTTGTAGTTGACGCACTCTCCGATCTCATTGCACCCGAAGCATAAATACTTGTACTTAGCCCACACTGGCATGATAATGAAACTTAGCGGATGTTGATACCCATGTCGTGTATGAGCTGCCTCTGGCGATGCTAGATTTAAATGCCGACAAAAGACAGTAGGAAGATATCCCCAGGCAATGTGGGTTTGAAGCAAGCAATTGATAAAGGACTCTGTAAATTTTTTGCAGAATCTGCATTTATAGCTTGACTTTAATGGATTACCACAGGGTGACTCCACACAAGATTTGTGAAGGTTGAAGTGTTCACATACAATACATCAATATCCTGCATGGCTTGAAAAAGGAGAAATGAATTTAGTGCATTGATTGCAGTGAGTATCATTTCTTGGCTTCAGACCATGATGATCTTCCATAATGATAGACTCATGTGCGTGTCCTTGTGTGATCATTCTTTGACTTGGCTGCATAATTTGTTGTTGTGATGATGATGATTCTTGATCCGTTGCAGCACGTAATAATATAGGAACAAATTCCTCCACAACAAATGGCTTTGTGGTGTCGATGATGAGATTTGGGATATTATTTCCATACATTAACCTGTGATATGTATCAAAGTATGTTGTTTCTTCTTCTTCTTGACTTTGAGCTTTAGCACATTGAATTAAGAGCAAACGAGCACTTCATAAGTTGCTAATGTTGCCAAATGCTCAAAATAGATTGTTGGGGAGAGCATAAGATTATTGATGACAACATTGAGTTTCAATTTGAGTTGAGTTATGGAGATTTTCCTCATAGATTCCATCACCGAATCTTCAATTTTTCTTTTTGAGAAGGAGGAGGAGGAAGAGGAGTACTCCTCGTTATCGATGATATCAGCTGCATTAATAAGAGGAAATTTAAGAAATTGGGCTGATTTGAAGGCTATGTCTGATCTCTTTTCATGATCATCCCTCATCACTATAACTAATTGATGGCTCATTTCATCAAATTTCCCACCAATTTTTTAAGTTTCCATTTCTGATGAATAAGAGGACTTTACTTGGTTGGATTGCAAAACAATAATTAATAATAAGCCAATATATGTGTAGCTCTTGACTAGAGTTCAAGAAAAGAAAAACCAAAAGAATCCAATAAGCAGGGTTCGTAACCTTTCACTTGGATAAGGAATAATAATCTTTAAAATTAATCATGCGTAAATTTATCATATCAATTTTGGAATATTTGGAAGATTTTTTTCTATTTAAATGATGTGTATTTAAAACTTATTGTACTCTAATAAATTATTCAATTTGGGGTTAGGGCAAAGGTGTAAATTGGACATCCATGTTTTACCTTAACTTTAAATTGGACCTTTTCATTTATTTTTTTGAGTCAAATTGGAACTAAATTTAGACCATATTTGACCTTTGGTGAGTATAATCAAATCCTATAACTTTTTTTAGTACAATTAAGTCCTGTAGATTATTAAAAAATTAATTTTAACGGTTACTAACAAATAAATTTGTTAAATTTTTTTAAAAAAATACATAACGTAATTATAAAATTTTTAAAATTTTTCTTAAGCAGTTGAATAAAAAAATTTTATTCATCAATTATTATGTACGTTTAAAAATTATTGTGTAGGTTTAAAAATTTAAATTGATGAATGAAATTTTAAAATTTTGAAATGCCTGTTATCCTCAATCTTTCAGCACATTTATGTTACATTTGATATTCTATTCTTTCATTTTTCTCAATATTGTGTTTCAGGTAACTGAGAATGGTAAACAAGAGCGGCACTTAGTTGGGACAGTAGACAAGTTTAGTATGGTATGGGACCTCCAGCAGGTGAAGAACAGTGCTCACGAATGTTACCGGAATCAGCAAGGCCTCAAAAGTTGTTATTGTTACAAGATTGTGTTGAAGGATGAATCCATTGTTGAAAGTCGTTTCATGCAGAGTTTTTTTTTTCTTTTTTTTTTCGGTTTCTTGTATATAGTTGTACTAAAGTCTTTTAGCAATAAAATTTCTGAATTGGTTTATGTCACAAAAAGAAAAAAGAAAAATGGTCTCATAAAGTAATACTCAATAGGACAATGATACGTATCGTGTGTTGCGACATCGCGGCGGTAGTATTTATATCATTTGTAGGATGTTACAAGTTTTTTTAAATGACTTTTTCTTCAAATACTGAGAGGGTCATCTACTGAAATGAGATTTTTTGGTAATATCGCGAGTCCCGCAATAGTACAGTTGTTGTTGTCGGTAATCGCGATATTAATCTTTATCCTACTCAATAATACGTACATCACACTAATGGATCTTTGAACAAGGAGAGAATAGCTGCAAGACATCAAAACATTTGGCTAGCCAATCACTGATTTCATTTGAAGTCCACAATAGGTAACACTTGGGATAGCCTATTATGGCATGTTGGGGAAGGGAGATGACTGCATTGCAACAAATCTTTGGTAACATTCAAAGTACCCCAATTAAGTGAGTAACATTTCTCTTTTCTTCATGATATAACACTGTGAAATGTGCTTTGAATTTTAACAAAAAAACTTAAGATAAGTTCTTGTTAGAGTAAAAGAGACACAAAAGACAAACTTTGTTAACCATAGAGGAGACCAATTAGTAGACACTGTCCTTAGATCTAGCCTTTCTCCACTAAATCCATAAGGTAAGTCCAATCTCTTCGTTCATTTTCAAAGCTTTCTCAGAGTTTGTATGGTGAGAATCAGTCACTTGTCCAAAACCCATTTGGTGAATGAATAATAAACTATAATTTAAATGAGGATTAACCATGTGAATGTCAATAACCCAAATTCAAGGGGATGGAACAAAATGTTCAATTATTGTTAACATGTTATCAATATATGGTCAAAACCAGTGGAATAAACTAGTATCATTGGTCATTGTTGTTTTTGTAAGAGTTGAAAGTAGATATTTTTTAATATAGTTGTTGGATTGAGGATCAAACCAGCTCAAGCTCACATGGGCTATGGGAAATATATATATATATATATATTTACTAGTTGGATGGACAGGAAATGAAGTGACAATGCTTCAAATATAGGAAGTGCACCAATATAATTCAACCTTCATCATAAGGAACATGCCTGAAACAGTGTGGTGGAGATCAAACTCCTGATCTCAAAGTGCACCCACCTAAAGATGGATTAGGCCACTAGATCACTCAAAGCCAGCTACTCAATAAACAAACAAAAAATATGTGTATATATATAAGAATGGCAATATTTAAGTACATACACTTGGTGTGTATTTTTTTCATAGATCAAGTAGTTAAATCCCAACACCACAAGGGGAGAAAATAGGGGGTAGGGGGAGATCTCCTCAACTGGATGTCTACACCTTTTGCCACTTGGACTACTCGTAGGATGAAACAATTGGTGTGTATTGTATATAGTAAAAGTAAATAATGGCCAAATAATTGAGAGTTGCTTATAAAATTAGATTACCACGATTTGGGCACATCATGCAGAATATTAGGAGCAAAATGGCCTCAATTATCTGTTTGTCAAGAGCATCACTTGGATGACAAGTCAATAATGTCATGCTCTTTAATCTTTAACTATTATTTTTTCATTGTTAGGAAAATATTAGGGCATTAAAAAGGGTACTAGCCTCATATTTAATCACAAAATGACAAAGCTAAGTAACATGAGGTGTCTGCTAAACATGCACATACAAACAAGGTTAACTCCTCTATAAATATAAGCAACTGCATGTGGATGATAACAGTTCATGGGAGAAGAAAAAACATAAAAAGGTCAAGTGGGTGTTGGTTTGAATGTTTATAGCATGCTCAAACATGTTCAACAGTGAGCAACAAAGCCTTTACACATCCTCTATGGATCCAAGAATCTCTTTCTCCAGTGATTTTGTAGATACACAGGAAGCTGTCAAGTTGGAGACCAAGTATAGAGAAGCACCAGTTTCTTCAGATTTTGAATTCTCTGTTAGAAACTTCTCTATGATCCCTGCTGATGAGATCTTCTGCAAAGGCAAGATTCTACCTTCAAAGGATAACTGCACCAAGCAGCTCAGAAAAATGACTCTAAGAGACGAGTTACTTGTAGATGATGATGATGATTATGATGAATTTAATCCATTTCCAAGGGTACAAAAGAGTACAGGGTGGTGGAAAGAGAGGCTGGGCTTGAAAAGGGGTCACATTGTAACAAAGAAAGGAGATAGGGATCATGCGGTTTTGGAGAGCATTGTTGAAGAGAAGAGGCATGTCTTTGTACATGAAGAGGGACTTACTGGAAAGAACACAGGTAAGATGAGATTGCTTATTCTCTTCTCTTGTAATTCTTTTAACAAATGTAACTTTTTCCCAGAATTGTTCCTTTTCTTTTAAGCTTCAACAAGTATACAATAGTTGCAATTAGAAAATTATGGTCTAATTTGGTTCTTTTCTCTTTTACGGGAAGTGTTAATTGAAGGAGGGAATATAACAGCATCTCTAAAGAATGGAGAAGGGTAGCAATGAGGCATAGACATGCTAATTTTGAAGGTTGATTCACAATTTATTGCAAAGCACAAGAAAGTTGAGTATCTTGTTTAACCCTTTACTTCTTTTGTTAATTAGGATTCACCTCTTGATTTGGCCTTAAAACAACTTCATTCCTTTTCACTATCATGCTCTGTTCCCTGCCCTATCCTCTCCCTGGGTGTAAGTGACCATTGGCTGTTATGTAAAAATGTTTGCAGTTGAAGAACTTATGTCAAGGAGTACTATTTTGATTAATCTCACCTATGAAATTGTCACTTTTTTTTTTTTTTTTGTCTAGTCATTGAGGAACTGAAATTCATGTTTCAGATATCTTTCTTCATATCTTTCCTTTCCCTTACGAGTTAACTGCCATTTCTTCTATTATGCTACGTGAATTCTGCAATACTAACGATAAGGAGTTATCAAGAACTTAAATACAAACTTGTAATCGTGGTGTTTGACTCAAATGCATCTCATAACTGGAATATTAAAGAACAAACAAACAAAGGCAACTCATAATTGGAAGATCAAAAAAAAGAAAAGCAAAACAAAAGAAATTTGGCATCGCGTTCATTCAAATTTCATACATGGAAATTCAGAATGCGCCATCAACACTTTCTTCCAATATATTTACGTAAAAGTGAATCAAAACTTGCTCTATTTTGAGGAATTAAAATTATGTACAATGAATGAAAGCAACAGAAAGACGATGATATACAAGCCTACCAAAGAATTAAGGGTCATCTTCTATCACCTAGCAACAAATTTGGATATCTATAATTTACAATTAACTTCCACTATGTCTAAGATCTTATCTATAAAGCACCAATTAAAATTTTACAGTATGTACAAAGTAACAAGAAAAAATCTGTTTGATGGTCTGGTTGACTGTACACCTGCGAAACAAAAAAAAAAATTCAATCTCGAGTTAGAACTTCAATAATTGAAGCAATATGTAAGTTGAACAAAAATGTAATGAGTTAAAGCCTATTCTGATTCCAGGATGAAAGCTGCACATAATAAAAATAATTCAGAGACTATATCGATTCCGGAATTTCTCACCACAGCAATTCTAGATAAAGTAAGTGCTACATAAATTTATTAAACACATGCACAGGAGCAAACAAGTTACAGGAGTGTTGAACTCACAAGATAACCATGACCACAAAAAGAGAATGCATCAGTCGCTTTATGGTGCTATCCAATATAAAAATCAATCCAGATCATGAGGTGGAGAGGGGCCCAGATACTTATCCATGGACTCTTTCTTGTGGTCAGGATCAAGGCTGTAAAATAAGTAATTATAGTTGATCACATTTCATTTACTGAGAAACGATTAGATATTATCAGTGCCTTCGAAGTAAAATGGTTAAGTAAACTCACGTATTTCTAAGGCCAAGAAGAGTATAATGTGCTGCACTTGCACAAGCAGAAACTGGAGCTATAGCTGCTGCAGGAACACCACGAACAGCAGTTGCCAGGGCGGAACCTGCGCTGGCTCCACGCTGGTATTTCTTCAATGGCGTCTGAACTAAAGCAGAAGCTGACCTCCCCAGGCCATCACTTAGACTCTCATATGCCTATCAATTAGAGAAAATCAGAACCTTTGCAACAAATACTGGACTTCCGATCCTATGTCTTGTAGATTTCAACTTTGAAAAGCACATGCACAAAATAGAATGTAGAAGATAAAAGTAGCATCAAAGGAACTTGCACTAAACACAAAGCATATTGTAATGGTCACCTGCTTAAATCCTTGTTGGGTATTTTTGGGCTGTTTACACCTTATATTTGGCTTTGCATCTCCTTTGACAGGCCATGATACAGGAGAAGGAATCTTTGCAAGAATACATTCAGCTTGGAGCAAAATGTCATGAGCCCCTGCTGCCAAATGCACCCCAAGTCCAACAGCTTCAAGTGATATGCTTCTAAGAAATGCAATTGTACCTTCAAAGAAAAATTAATGGTTGTTAGAATAAATTTGAGTGGGGATGCGCACTAAAAGTTCCTTACTGAAAAGTTTCTCTATCAAAGAGATTCTGATTCAGACATTATAAAAGCACTTACATACATGACGAATAGATATTTTCATAGCAACCAAACACTATATAATTAGTACAAATAGTGGGTATGAAGATTGCTACAGACTTCTCAATGAATGATGATGAAAATTCAATAACGATAAAAAATTTTAGGCTCTCACCAAACACAACTCAAAAATTTAGACAATTTTAACTTCATAGAATTTACCTCTCTGCATTCCTTTGAGTACCCTCTGATCTTTCCTATAGCTCTCAACAGGTGAAGAAACAAGCTTTGCAGCACCAGTACCAACAGCAACTAAGGATCGAATAGTAGGAAGGCCTCGCAAAACTTTATGTATCTAAAACAAGAGAGAGTGAAATATATAAATAAACAACATCTGAAGTTGGACATTTGTTGTAAATTATATAATATACATGATGCACATTGCTGAAACCTGATTTTGAGAAATATCCTCCAACCACTCCCCTACAATCGTTTCACATACATTGCCCCAGCCATAAACACCAGCAGCATGAACATGTTTGAGCTCCAGCTCAACCCCCTGTGTCAAAATTTACTAATTTGTGGTTAGAGCAGTTTATTCACTAATTTTACTAGTCATCTACAGGAAAAAAAAAAAAAAGGTATTTTTCATAAGCAGAAAAGCAAGACTTTGAAGTGTCGATAATGCTAGGCACTAGGTGCTCTACAATTTTGGCTGGCAACTTGGTAGGAAAACAGTCTCTCCAATGCCGAAATACCCAAAATTTACAAGTAAAGATTGATAGAAATTTATTAAAAAGAAGGTGCAATGTTTTATAAGCAAAATTAATGCACAGAATGACAGATAAGCAATCATGCTGAGTTGCTTGTCCATAGAATTGGCAATATCTCACCATGTCAGTATGACTTCATATAAAATGGCATAGGCTACTCAACTAAGATGTGCTTATTTTATCAGAATTCAATCAACAGACTAGGAACCAGCATTCAGAACAGCTAAACAACCAAGTTGGTAAACACAACTTGCTTACAAAATAGTTCCTTTCTAACAACAGGTTCCTTCTTTAGGATCAACACTGCTAATTACTAACAAGGCAAGTTTATAAAATTCAAGTAAAGAAAAATTCACCTTCCAAGGGACAAGATTGACAAGTTCCACATAATTTCCGCCTCCCAATGCTGCTAGATCAACATGGCGAGGACTGTAGTCAATCCGGAGAACAATAGGCTGCACATCAAACTTCTGAAAGAGCAATATAATCAGCACAGAGAACTGTCTATATTTATGACTGATGAGCACAAAAATAAGTAATATCTTCTGAGAAACGTGGGCACAGAAACTTCCCTATAAGACTCTGGAGAAAGCAATCTATAAGGGCATTTGAAATTAATGAAATGAAGTGTCTGCTTCTATAGTAAATGAAATCATAATGAAATATATTGAGGGAGAAAAAAGCATTTAATCTATTGTAAAAATTGCTTCTGGCTGTCAAAAATAGACAAACACTCTGGATAAAAGAGGATGAAACAAATCAGAACCAATCACAGAAGTGCAACAAAGATGACCATAAGGGTCATGTGCTGATAAACCATTTTCCTATGATATGGAAAAACAAAAAATATAAAACCAAAGGAAAGCAATGGTGGCTTAATAGAGTTGCATTAAAAGAAAAAGATGATGGAGAGATAACATGCCACTTGGATGAAAGAAGACTGTGCACTTGCCTGGAAATAAGGTAGCAATGCCTCAACTGCAATTTTGTGTCCAGCAAGATTTTTTGTTGCTGATGGTTTTGCACCACCTGAATTTTGATTATGATCTGAAGACTGATCAGGCAATGAGCCCTTGGCCCCAAAAAAGGCAATGAGGAAATCAAGCTGGCTCTGGTGAAGTTGCAATATGATAGGAAGTAAGGCTACATGCAACCTGAAAGGGAATTCAACAATTAACATCTAGTTACTGTTCTTGACAGAGTTTAATTCTCCAAAAAAAAGAATCACACAATTTAATAAAAAAAAAAAGGCAAGGAAAGCATAAATCATTCGTTTTGCATTCTTTGCTGTTGCAAAATTTGACACCAACACATAAGATGACAGCCCTTTGGGCGATGGGATGGATAAATAACTTGTGCCTATTGAGCCTCAGAATTTTTGAAAAACTTCAAACAAGATATTGAAGGAACACAAGTGTCTGTATTAACAAAAGGCTGAATTACAGTACCAAACTGATAAAAGCATTAAAAATTTAAGGAAAAAAAGGATGAAAAATAACCATATTTATTTCCAGCACTCTCACAAAAAGAATACATACAACAAATGCTTTTTTTAAATGTTTTCAAGAAAAAACATACTGAAATATTATCATTAGTAACACAAAGCTAACAAGTGGTTCCTGTCATCGAGCAAAAAATTTGCCAGATCTAAGATAATTATTAAGAGTCCTTAAAAGAAAGAGGCCTGAATTATTTTAAATATTTTAGAAAACAAAAAAAAAATATAAGGCATACCGATACTCCTCAAGAGGTGTTAGAGGTTCTGGTCTGACAGCTTCCAAATCCAACTTCAGTGCTTTCGAAGAGGACTCCCTAGGATGACCATTTGAACGATAATATCCCAGTACCTTCCATTTCAAACAGAGAAACAACACCTCAAAACATTGTTTATACATAAAATAATAAAATCCTCAGTTAAAAGGAAAATTTATGTTACCCGTGTCCAAGGTGCCGATTTGCTCCTATCACAAAGGTAAAAATCCTCAACTGAAAGACAAAGCTTAGAAGAGTATATTCCACCAACTGGGTAAAAGTCACATTGAAATTTTATCCCAGATAATACAAGCTCCAGATAAGAAGTTATATCCCTTCCGCAAGTACTTCTGGAATGTTCAACATTCCCTTCATGTCCACGCCAGTCTGAACCAGCAAACATTCTCCAGCTCACATTGATGTTCTTAAGAAGTATACGCCCTGTGGGCTTTCCACACTCATCAGATCTTGAACAGTCAAAAGATGGAATCTTTTCTTCCAAAATCTGATTCAGGCTAGCTTCCCGACTAGCTTGAGAGATGTGATTTTCAACAATGCTTAAAGAAACATCCTCATACCATCCACTATTTCCTCTTCCAGGATCTGCATCCCCAAAATATCTGGACTGACATTTAGGAATTTCAGATGGTGATTGCCTGCCCAACGATAATTCTGATAGTGGACGCAAGTCAGACAAGCAATAGCCTTCTAT
Source organism: Mallotus repandus (assembly GCA_949671775.1). Classification (NCBI taxonomy): domain Eukaryota; kingdom Viridiplantae; phylum Streptophyta; class Magnoliopsida; order Malpighiales; family Euphorbiaceae; genus Mallotus; species Mallotus repandus. The sequence goes on along the minus strand of CATIWM010338214.1, from coordinate 6,430 downwards.
AAATTCTGGCAAGCTACCATTCTGTACATGTGAGGTTTCACTACTTTCCGATTCCATTAAAGGCATTGATCCATCACAAGATAAACCCTCGGAAACAATTTCAGGAGTTCCAATGCTCAAGCAGCAAGCCTCTCCAAGGAGGCTTTCATCAAATGAAACACAAGCTTGCAATTCATTTTCATTAAAACCAAATTGGCAATCTGCATTGCCACCCAAACAAAACGCATCTTCACATATCTCATCCATCAAACCAACACTCCAAAGTTTATTATTTGTACCGACACTAGAGTTGTGCAAGTGAGAAGTTGACAAAGAAGGATTGCAAGCGGAAGTTTTACCATCATCACTGCATTCATTACTCTCTCGGGCCTCATGAACATTATCCCACCGAGCCTGCAAATGAACAACTGATTCCTCTAAATCGGGAGCAAAAAGCAGCTGCAATTGATCAGCCAACAGTATCAAACCAGAAGCAGTATCATGGCAGGTTTCAACATAAATGTGGGAATCTGAACATTCTAACTCCCAGGAAAGACCACTTTTACAGTTCGTTCTCAAAGTTGCTTCAATAAGTGCCTCTCGAGCAACTTTAACATAACCCATCTCACGGAGATATTCCACACTATAAGGGCCACCAAGATTTTCAACTGATGTACAAAGAAGGAATCCTATATCTTGTACTCTAATTTTGTAATCATTAGCCTTAGAATCTTCTCTAGTTGTACTCAAAAGTGTAAAGGATGATGCAGCTAGTAGACAAGCAACACGTGTCCTTTTTTCATTGTGATATGAGGAACTGGACTCAGAATGGAGATTTGCAATTACTGAATTTTTCCAATATGGCTCATAACACAAACCTATATCAACCAACTTAAGAATGAAAGTCGTTCCACGATGTGCATTTGAACCCCGCTTTGACACATTGTCATCGCCCACTTTTCCAACTTCATAAGAAGTGAAAAAGGAAGATATAGAGTCAAACCAATCCAAGCGGCCACCAACAGCAACAACTGTGCCACATCTGACAATAATAGATGTAAATTCATGGAGGTTCTTAGGATCCCATAGGTGAACAAAATCAACACCAGCTAACCTAGAAGATAATGCATTTGACCCTCCACCATCCCCACGTTTCCTCGAAGAGTTGCTGCAAGAAATCAGAAGAAATTCCTGATCGAGAACCCCAGTGATGGAACCCCACAACTTACCTTCTCCATGAGCTAGCCAAAAAAAAGTGGCACCTCCAATGCCTCCAACATTTGAGACAGACAACAAATCAAGCTTCTGAACTTTCAATTTTAAACAATGCCAGGAACCAGGAAGTTCACTCTGCAACGAACTTTTTACATCCTCTTTTACATCTGGTCTAATTAAAATCTCTGCAGAAACACATTCCACAAGGATTGATGTTTGAGAAACAGATGATGCTTCCTTTGTGTTTACCGTCTCACATGCATTGATTATCTGATCTAAAAGATAATGCAAATTAGCATACTGGGAACTGCCAAGATTGATGGTAATAGGAAATAGATGAATATGCAGGAAAAATGCTGAGCTTAAAATCAATTCTTCTCGGATTTGAGATCTTGTGTCTTCCAGATCCTTCACAGCCGTTACAGATGCAAATTCAGGACCATTCACTGTTGTTTTTTTCCTGCTCCTAGATTCCTGTAAAGTAGCCAAGGATTTGGCTCTCTCAGCTATCATGGGTCCTGTTACAGAATCCTCTTGCCAAAGCATACTAATAGTAGAAAGACAGCCAGGTCTGTTGTTGACAGATAAAATATTCTCAGCGTAAAATGCCGGCTTTGCAGAACCGGAGGAGTTGATTCCACTATCAGTTTTACATGTTCGATTCACAACATAAACCTTTAGATTACCGATCTTCAAATGCAATGAACGTGTGGCCTTTGAAGTATACCTCTTCCAAAGATTAGAATCTGACAACAAATTAGAGTCCTGGACTTTTCCTTCTTTGAAAGACCATGGTGGGGAAACATCAATCGCAATAAATTGATCCCAGGAAAAGTAGCCACCATCTTTCCTAGTTCCAAAAGGAAAACACAAAATGATCCTCGCATTAGGTATTGATACATTACCTCTCAAAGTTCCTCTTGAGGACAATGTTACCACACCACTGGAAGAACCCTTTTTCAAGCCTTCAATAGATGATCCACGCTTATGATTGGCAGGCGAAAATCCTTTCCTGTGACTATTTATTTTGACATAATTTCCTATGTCTTTCAGAAGATCTAATAGCATCTGTATTGACCAGAAATTTACCCACAATACGCAATGCGGCAATCGCAATGAAAATGATGCAGACCCCCTTAAACTTCCATCTAAGGAATCAGAACTTATAGCAAATTGGAAATCGGTCATGCCTGAGGAACTGAAAAGTTTGATTTTGGTCATATGTCTGAAGACAAAATCTGAAGTGCTTTCAGAACCTAATTCATTAGACTCAGGATCTTTGACAGATGAGGCAAATGGAGGAAGAGCACGCTGAACTTCACCTTGCAGCTGCTGAACAGAAAGACTTTGGCTGTTGCTATCACTACTATCCTCCCTCAAGTGAAGGTTCATGGCATCATTTTCATCAAATGAGTAATCAGCAACCTCGATATACCTTACATTTCCTTCAAACCTCATCTCTTGAGGACATACCTGTTGGACTTGTCAAATGTTTCCAGTTAATAGAGAGGGATATTATCTCAAACCAACAAAGACAAAGAAAAAGCAGAAATAAAGCATATAAAAGGGATGTAAGTCCTTCAAGCAAAATATTACCTGCAAAGCAATAGATATGCCATTGCATTCTGCAACCATATAGTGAACATTTAAACCATTAATACTTTGATCACCCTTTCGCATGCACAGATAATCCTGACAGTCATCTTGAAAAGATAACATGATAGAAATTCCAGCCAAAGTTGCTTGAAGGTTAGTTTGAACATGCTGCTGCTCTGTACACAATTGATAAAAACAAATACAAAGTCAAAAATATGAGAAAACATAACAACATACATAGCCTACAACCTCATTACACAAAATAAGCATTCAAGAATAAATAATATAGCACTACTCAATGCATATCCCCTGAATCTAAAGTTCATCCATCATTCATACACCACTTCTGAATGAAGATTTAATCTCAAGGAAATGAATAGGTCCACCAAAACAAAGTTCGAAATCAAATGAAAACACTTACAACAGATTTAGAATGTGTAACTACAAGCTGCTTAAGATCACTATGATTTTAACTTGATGAAGCCCCATTAATTATCAATGACAATTCTTGCACATATAACAAAATTGTAGCTAATCATGGGGTATAAGCTCTACAATTGAAATTTCATAACTATTATGGGCACCTCATTTGGAAATATCCACATAAAATTTTAAGCCAACATAATTTTAAACCTTCCAATTCCAAAACCAATTTGTCAAAACTGTGTTTGAACTCTTCCCATCTAACCAGTTCTACTAAAAGGCAACCATAAGGTCATGGCCAAGACAAGTAAAATTTTCGTACTTGCTCAAGCTGGAAATCCCACAGAACAATCGATTGGCATGATAAGTTAAAATCAAAGAAAGAACAGCAGTTATGTAACAATTCAAAAATTACAAGAGCACTAGATATAGCATAAATTATGTTACCCCATAAGTTACAAAAAGGAAAAAGAAAAAAAAGGCGCATGATTAATGATTTAGACATAAGAAAGTAGAGAGTGCACATACCAGAGGGAATATGCAAAGATCCAGATGCAAGGCTTGATGCAGCAGTTAATACACTGAAAACAGAACAGGTCCAATTCCACATTCCGCTGCTTCCCAAAGCTGATTGTGAACTTCTTACTCCATCAAAACATTCAAAAAACTGGTCCATGCTGCAAGATTAAGATATGTCAAATGCAATACAATATTACAACATCTGAACCCTATTGGCATATGTGTAGTGAATAGAAGTAACCGCTACACTTTGGCATCATATACTGATGCTACAACCACAATTTTTAAAGTTACGATTTAATTTTAGTGAAATGGATGTCCTACAATTCAATAGTACAAAACATATACGAACCTTGCCCCAAGGTCAAGTTCTTCCTGGCAAACATCTCCTTTGACAGAATTTGGAACCCAGTTAGGTATAAAATGTGATCCAGATAGCATAGCTTCACCTGTGGATTCTTGCCCAGCCAAAAAAGAATAAGCAGAGGAAAAACTACCATGAACTGGGATCACTTTATCTGTAGCAACCTTGGTAGGCATGAAAGTTGATGAGGAGAGATGAGAGGATGAGTTCAACTCAATGGAGTCTGTCGACTTGTTATGCATTTCCTCATCCAAGGTCTTATAAGTATCCCATAGAAGTAACAGCCACTTAATTGAACTGGGTTGAAATCTCAACTCTAAAGGATCAATAGAAACATTTGCATCCACTTTTCGAATGTCTAAGGAACCATTTTTCCATGGGATACTTAGCTTTAAGTTCCCTGAAAATCCAACTTTGTTCCCAGTCACAATTGGAGGTGTAGCATTTGATTGGCAGAGCCCTGAGAACAACTCACTGAAACTTGAACCGAGTGAAGAAGAGGAAATTCTTTTTTCGACATCATCCATATGAAGAAGTTCAAGTACTGCTCCTTGAAATGTTATAAAGTTTGTTAAATGACTTATGCCTAGAAAGCTGTCAACTCCTGCATCAGAATTCACCTTGGCATCTTCAGAAACACAACTTCCACATTCTGTTCCAGATATTCGAAGAACCAATATTTTCTGACCCTCAAGCTTCTTCTCATCCTCTGAATATGGTTCAAATGCAACAATTAAATTTTTTATATTTACATGGAAGCTTGTCAGAAACCATTTAACCATCTTGGCAATTCTCTTTACACCTTCATGCACATCACTGGCAGTAGATTTTGCAGCACTATCCATCATAAACTGCCCACAATTTCCTCCATCACTCGGAATGCGAGAATCAGAGTCCTGATTTAAACAACCGTTGTGGTTTCCAGCAGTCGTTTCTTCACCCCTCGAACGAGATGCAAGTGAAAACACAAGCTCAAGTTCATCCACCTCAACTTGAAAACCTTTGCCCTTCCATGGCATTTTAATTGATAGAGACCCAAGTGACCCTTCTTTTATAATCACTGGTGTAGCTGATGCAAACTGGAAAATCAAACAAATACAGAAGAAGGATTTAAAAAAAAAAAGCAATTAATAGAGAACATATTAAAAAGCAGCATATGTCTGAGCTATATAAAAATTCCTCAGCTAATGTTACACAGGGTACAATTAAAAACTAATACATAAAAATCTGAACTTCAAAATAGTAATTGAATTGAGAGAAAAAAAAATTCCAAAAAAAAAGGGGAAATTGAGAGAGATTACCTTATCATTAAGATAATCAACATTAAGGGCAAGATCAGTAAGCTGAATAGAGCCTTCACGGAGCTGAATATCAAGCTGATCAAGATCAATATCGCCCAAAATGAATCGCCCCAATTTTTTCTTCAACAAGAACTTAAAGAGGCGCTTCAAAGCCCACTTTGAAACAGCGGCCTCTGCCGTTTTCGCAAAATTCCACATGTTCTGAGAATAATTATAACAACAACAACAAAAAAAGAAAAGAATTGAAGGTGAAATTAGAGCTGTAGAAAGATTAGGGTTTTAGAAATTGGGGATAGGGTTCGTGGGATTTCGCGGGTGGTGCTCGTGATGGAAGATTTGGGGACAATCCTCCATCAAGAGACACATACAGAGACAGAGACAAGAAAAACAGAACGATTGCTGAGCAATGAAGAAAAGAAAAGAAAAGAAAAGGGGGTTTGTTGTGGGAAATTGAATTGGATTTGATGTGTGCTTCCGTGTCAGAATCAGTCTTTGGTAAAAATTCTTTCTTTTTTTATTTTTATTTTAATTTAAATATCCCCTCATCTTTTAAACAATTCCTGACGGATATTAACGGTATTTTAAATGGAGGCAATTTTTTAAATTACTTTTTATGAAAATCATAATTTTTTATTGATATAAATATCAGATCCTGATAGAAATTTACTTTCATTTAAATCGGTGATTCAATTATTCTTAGTTTAGCTAATGCACGTACCATTTTTGGTTAGTTCTCGATTTTAATCCACTTTTTATAAATCTCAAAATCTCAAACTAAAATTCAATTGGTCTGGTACGAATTTTGCACACTTTTAAGACTCGCTGATTTGATATAATAATTGAACTTAATAGTATAATTTAATATTGAAGAATTGTAGGATACGTAATTTTTTTGCAACATTACACAAAAGAATTAAAAATAAATTTATTTTGTCGTACTCAAGTGGATAAACTTGTCACAGAAGTCAATAAATAGCATACTTTGTATTTTGGGCTGTGCTTTTTTGCCACTAGTGAGGCTAAGGGCATCAAA
>CATIWM010338058.1:0-19514 GCA_949671775.1 Mallotus repandus | reverse complement strand
ACTCTCTCCCCCTCATCATCCTTTCCTATTATTTCTCCTCCATGGTTGACAATTCACGTTCCCTTATCCACCCACACTTCTACCCTGATCCTAACTCCACGTTCTAGTGCTAATTCTCCCTCACCTTTCCCTTCATCGCCCACCCCTATATCTGCTGCCCCCTCTCCATCGCCCACCCTTTCTTCTCCTCAAACACACTCCACCACATCACCCGATATGAATTTAATAGTTGATTTCACTAACTATCAAACAAACTCTCATCCCACCACCCAGTCCCCATCTAGAACTCACTCTATGCAGCTCCAGTGATCAACCATGATCAAACGATAATCCAACCTCACCACTATAACCCGAAACCACACTTACTATCTTGAACATTAACCACATTCATTTCTTCAAGCAAATAAACATGTTGAATGGTAGCGAGCTATGACTGATGAGTTTAATACCTTGTTGTCTTACAAAACGTGGACTTTGGTTCCCAAACCACGTAATGCTAATGTGATTCTAAACAAGTGGATTTTCAGGATCAAATGCAGGTTGGATGGCACTATCAAACGCTACAAAGCCAGACTTATAGCAAAAGGATTTACTCAGTAACATGGTGTCGACTATACTGAAACATTCAGTTCGGTTATCAAATCTACTACGGTACAAACTGTCCTTGCTCTAGCAGCCATGCACAATTGGTCCATCAAACAACTGGACATTTCAAACACTTTTCTCCATGGTTCATCATCGAAAATATATTTATGGACCAACCTATTGGTTTTGTTGATGCTACCAGACCTAATTTTGTATCTAAGCTCAACTGTTCTCTCTACGGCCTCAAGCAAGCACCGAGAGCTTGGTTCTCTCATCTGGCACAATTTTTACTTCAACTTCACTTTGTACCATCTAAGGTTAATTCTTCCTTGTTCATATATAGAACTGACAGCACTTCTTTGTTCATTTTGGTGTACGTTGATGACATTATCATCACCGGATCAAATTCCCTTTTGATCTCTCAAACCATCAGTGCTTTACAACAAGAATTTCCAGCAAAAGATTTAGGCGATCTTTATTTTTTTCTCGGCATTGAGGTTTCACGGAATAGTGATGGCATTTTCTTGACTCAACATCGGTATGCTACTGACCTTATAGCTCAAGCGAGATTAAAAAATTGTAATCCATGTAAAACACCAATGGCAGTCTCCTCAAAACTCACAAAGCAATCGGGCTCTCCTTGCTCTACCGAAACTGAATATAGACAACTTCTGGGTGCCCTTCAATATCTCACAACAACAAGACCGGATATCTCTTTTTCAGTTAATAAATTGTGCCAGTTCATGCACAGGCCCACCATCGTACACTGGCTTGCCTTAAATGACTGTTGCATTATGTTCATGGTACAGTCACTCGTGGTCTTCATTTCAGCTCTCACTCTTCACTTACTCTTAATTGTTACTCTGACAGTGACTGGGGTGGTGACCCTGATGATCGTTGTTCGACTACAGGCTATGCTATATTCCTTGGCAAATCTCTAATCTCGTGGCTTGCAAAAAAGCAACCCACCATTGCCCAATCATCGTCTGAAAGTGTGTATAAGGCTGTCGCAAACACCACCGCTGAATTTATGTGGCTTCATTCTCTTCTTGGGGAACTTGGCTTTCTTCCTACTTCCTCTATGTTGTGGTGTGATAATATTGGAGCAGTTTATTTGTCATCTAATTCGGTATTTCACGCACGAACCAAACACATAGAACTCGACTACTATTTTGTACATGAGCAGGTTGCCTCTGGAGCTCTCTTGGTCAAACACATTGCTACTGCAAACCAGGTTATTGATCTATTCACCAAGCCCTTGCCCTTGCCTCAGTTCACTTTTCTTTGTCAACAGCTACCTCTTCAAACGGCTTGCGGGATAATGTTAGCTAAGCACTTCCTCAATAACCTCAACGACATTGATAATGTCTTATTTACATCAGTGCTTTTGAGTTGTATTTGTTAGGAATATTCATACAACTATCTCTTGGTGTCTTGTGCCCATCATGTTATCCTCGTTTGCCATGTCAGATCATTACCTCCAACAATTCCTAGTGATTGTCTAGCTGTTAGTTATGTGAACTGATGTATATATAACTTGTGACCTGATGTACAAAGATTATTATTAAAATACACCAAAAATATAGAAATCTTAACGTTTATCACAACTACCACTACCATTACAATTTCTACTACCTCCAACACTATCACCACCATAACCACAATCCACCACCACCGCCACCACCACCACCACCATAACTTTTGGCACCTCCATCACCACCATCACAACCTCTTGAGATTGTGTTTGCACCACCACCACTACCACAACTTCTGCTACTAACACGACCACCACCTTAACTTCCACTACCTACACCGCCACCACAATTTTTGCTACCTCCACCACCACCAATTGTCTCATGACTTTAAATTGAAATTAATTAAATATGCATGATTTAAATTTTTTTTAAAATAAATAAATTTAATATTAAATAATATCATATGAATTATAAAATTTTTTATTATCATATTAAATAAAAATTTATTATAATAAATTTCATTAGAAAAAATAAAAATTATGAAAATATGAAAAACTGTAAAATGAAAAGTAACAAACAAATCGATTTTCTATTTTTTATTCTTTATTTTGAAAAATAAAAAAATTAAAAAAAAGGAAAAAATTAAAAAATATTTTTCTTCTCCTCACTAGACTTGTAAAATCTACCCTTAGTGGTTGTTCATAAAAATGATTTTTAAAAATACTAATTACTAACAACTATCTGTCTCCCTTCCCATTTCGATGATACTAGATCTTGTATTAAGTTAAAAAAAAAATGACAAACATGGATCATTCATAAATAACATAAGAAAACATTCAAATAAACCAGCACACATATAGATGTGTATGAGGTCATCCTGACCTTAAACAAGCAGTCCATACATCTTAAGACAAGGTATGGTAGCTAGTGGATTGACATAACGCAAGCTGCAAGGGGTTATTCAAGCAACCAAGGAAGCTATTACATGCACACACACACACATAAATGTAACTACATTCTCTCCTGTAAATTTGGCTGAATAGGCTGCACCCTGAAAGCATAAGGCATCTGGCAATTGTAGTCTCCTATCCTTTGTTGATGATGAGGGTTCTCCATGTCCTTTACATCCTTTTCCATTCCCATTTCTTGTTGTTGCTGTAAGATATTATATTATATTATATCATATATATTTTTTTTAGCATGGAGGTTGGGGAAGTGGGGATTCGAACCGCAATCTCTTACAAATGCAATGCCTCATGACAGGATGGAAAACCATCCCATTCTAGGCGGGCTAGCTTTATTATATTATATTGATAAAAAAAAAAACTTAGCAATTTAATTAAGAGATGTCTTGAAATAACCAGGCAAGTGTATTAAATATGATTTATATTATCCTAGTAAACCCTCATAAGTTAAGGAAGCTCCTGTAACCTTCTATATATGGCAGCAATAAACATTCTTTTTCAAGGTATTCTGTGTTAGGGCTGCAGTAAACTAGAATAATGCTTATATCCATCAAGAAACAAATTGCATGCTCTTTGAGTTGACACCCAACTTTAAGGGTCTGCTCAAGTAGCTCTTGGCAGTGTACAATTCCTTATCTTTTTATTTTTAGTCCTTTTTTTTCCTTTCTTTCTTATAAATATAGTATTTTATTGAATATTAAAGAAAAACCATGTGGTTATTACATTAATTTCTTGGTCATGAGCCCTAATTAAAATGCATATGCATTTCATAAATCTCATTTTTGTTTCTCATAATTTATGTTAGTAGATGCACTCGTAGAAATGTTTGTCACAGCTAATTTACTGCACATTTCATGGACAAAAATATGAAATTATTGAAGAGGATCATACCAGAATGAAGCTCAAACGCTTGTTCTCATCCTCCAGAATCTTTTCCTGAAAAGGAATTGAAAACAGCCAAAAAGTACATTAAAGCATTAGCAATTTCTCGTCTCAAAACATGTAAAAACAGGACAACAAATTAATCTGACCACAGCAAATTTCAGTCTATCATTTCATATTGGAACATACCTTTTTTTTCATCATCTTGTAGCACTCCATCTGCATGTAAGGAAAAAAAAAGTGAAATTGATAAGAGAAGCAAACAAGAGAAGGATTCAGGAAGTATAGAGAAATTAGAACAATGAAAATGAGTGTGTGGCAGCTACAAGCCTGCCTGTCACGAACACCAGCAAGGCCATTTTCAAGGGCTTCTTCTAAAGCCATCAGCTCCCTGTGGTTCAAAGAAGTGATATTTTCTCCTTTCAGGTGCCTGAAATTTTTTTTTAAACATGCTTAAACCTCACAGACTTAAACATTTATAGATATAGAGACACAGATAACAGAAAAAAAAAAATTAAAATTTACCTCAGCTCTATCTGCATGTTATCATTCTCTTTTTTCACCCTATGAATCTCATTGCTCAGGTTCTGCATTTTTTTTTTGCCAACAGAAACCCTAAATGTTAATGAATATATATATACATTGCTCAGCTTCTACAATGAAAAAGAGCAGATCTGTTCTCAAATTTTGTATTACAAGATAAAATCCATTTACGGATCTTTTTTTTTTTCACTTGCTTCTGATACATAAAATTATCTTCAAGATTTTGCAAGGAAAAGGAAGCATATATTCATGCGTGTATATAAATATAAATAAGAAAACAAAACATTTTCTTTTGAATAAATCTATATCCATCAAGCATAAATGTTGCAAGTTTATACTATTTTTGGTTTTCTTTAAAGACAATAGCATGTATATTTGATGATCAGAGAAGAGACAGAGAGAGATAGAGATCCCATTTGTAGATCTGTTCATAGAATTCATAGGTAATATTTGTTATAATTTTTTTAGCAAAAGAAAAAGGTGGGTGGTAATGAAAACATGCTATTCTTCTTTGGAACTAGAAAATGCTTTAAAAGAAAACTAGAGAAGAACAAAATCAAACCCACCTCATGTTTTGCATCCCACAACCTCTGACCAGAACGCTCATGATACGCTTCCAGCATCTCAACCAGCCTTCACAAGTTAAAATTTCATACAAAGATCAAGACTTGTATGTTTTGTATAGATTAGTAGCTCAAGAACAAACAAGAACAAACAAGAAAAAAGTTTTTTTTTTCTTATTTTTTATTGCTAAAACTTACGTAGTAGAAGGGCTACAATACTCAAGCATCTTCCCAGAACTTGCAAAGATAACCAGAGAAACTTTAGCATCGCACAAGACAGTAATTTCCTTTGCTTTCTTCAGGATTCCATTTTTTCTTTTTGAGTATGTTACTTGGCGATTGCTGGAGTTTTCAATTCTTTTGATCTCTATCTTTCCTCTTCCCATCTTTTGCTTCTTGTTCTTGTTTTATTTATTTATTTTTTTTCGTGGGGCTTGAATTCTGCCTTCTTCTTCTTCTTCTTCTTGTTCTAGTTCTTGTTTTGTAGATAAATTAATGGAGATGCATGTGAAAAGATAAGGGATAGTTAAAGATGTTATAAAAAGGAGCTTACTATAAAGAGTTTGAAGATATTAAAACTTTCATTGGTGCAGAAGATAAGGGTATAATTCTTTTGTACACGGAGGCAAGGCAACTGTTGCTTTTTTTTTTTTTTTCATCATATCACTGATGTTTGAAGTTTGATTTGGCTTTGGTAGTTTTGTTCACCTTCTTAACCACAGGTCTTTTCTTCATCTCTCCCTATGTAACTTTTAAATGGTACCAATTGAGTGAAGAGTTGAGTTTAGGGCTTAGAATTGTTTCATTAATAATTAAAGGTTATAAGGAGTATCTTAATTTGAACTTTTAAGCATATTTTAATTAGTTCATTTTTTTACATGATAAACTTTTTATGATTATTCTGTTTATTTTATTTTATATAAAAAATTAAAATTTAATTTATATTTACTCCATCCATTTTGATGTGGTGGTAAAAAATTTTAATATGCCATTTTTTAGGTATACATTTCGATCCCACTCACCCATCCTTTTTCTTTAATTACTAACAAATTAACAATGCTAATCTATTTTTGAGAAAAAATATAATTTATATTTGGTTATGCATTTATTTATTGGTCAAGATTTGGTTATGCATTTAGAAACAATATTCTTATTAAATTTAAATTGACTAATTAGCTAAACTTAGGTTTTGTTTATTCATTTATTTAAAAAAAATGTGGACAAGACTTCTAGGGTATGGAGAGAGAGAGAATACTATTAGGTTGTGTTTGATACGTAAAATAAGATAGAGTTGTGCATGTGGTACTGAGCAGTTGTCATATGTTAGGGCACATTGGAGTATGTGTGATAGCCTTGTCTAGGGTTCAAGTGATGGAACTAAATATGGTAATAATCATACCCTAACCATCAAATCAAGATTTCAAGAGTTTCTTTCTTTCTATTAAATTTTGCAAAAAATGGGTCAGAAAGGGCAAAGGGGCTACTAATTTCCTTTGTGTCTTATCTATGGATCAAAGAATATGATATTCATATAGTCTAACTGTCAAGCTCATATTAAACAATGCCACTACCAGTATTGAGCCTACATGTTTTTGTGCTTTGATCGGCACTAATTAAAACTATGTAGGATGCAGCATTTTGTACAGCATATAATCTTAAGATGTAGTAGCAACTTAATTGAATCCATTTTGGATGCATCTTTTGACACTATATTCGACATGGGAATTTAAACGGTTGTACCCAAATTTTTGCACAGTGCAGACTTTATTTTTACGCTGGCTTTGCAATTGTGGGCACCAATTCTACTTGGCAGTCCTACTTCAATGAGTAGAACTGAAAGTGGTAATTTAGTAATGAAGCTTAGAGCTTCAGGAACACACTGCAGAAGAAAGTAGTGCACATGTGTACTTACTTGAGGCTGCAATATATAAGGGTAGGCCTCTTTTTATATGAGAAAGTGGAAATTGAAGCCAATTCTTGGAATAGAGATACGAAGTTTAAAACAGTTGCTTTTGTTGTGTAAAGTCATAGCTTTGTTGTTATTATGTTTGGTTCTTCCATGTTCATGCTTGGATTTTAAGCCGTCCCTTTTGCTTACAATTTGCAAACTCACTTATCTTGTGGCACTACGTACTAAAGGCGGCAACATAAATTGATTCTTTAGCATAGAAAAGTGCTTAACATCTACTATTTATATCCACAATTGTCTTACCTTCAAACGAGAGAGTTGTACTCGCCACTTCGTTTAAGTGATTAACGGGTACTCACAACCTTTAAGGATATAGGTTCAAGTCCTATGAACAAATCCGTTTAGGGCTGACTAGTTTCAGCCACGGAGTCAGCTCCGTTTAAAAGTAGAGAGTTCAGATCCCCCTCCCTTTTCATCTCCTGAAAATTGTAGTGTAAAAAAAACATGAGATTGATTTTGAGGCCTTTTTCATTATTTTCTTTTTACCTGCCACATTTTTTCTTTGAATTGTCTTTGGTGATATAGTTGTTCATTTCACGTTTTCTTCTTCTTGGCTTTGGTTTGTTTTTTTTTTTTTATGTTTCTTTTAATTGATGTAAAGGACAGGAAGAAATTCAGAGACCATCTCTTCGTCTTTTGGAGTTATTAAACCAAGATTAAATTCGTTGCTCCCTGTAGATAAAACCTTTCCGAAACATTAGTTCAGCTGCATGCATCTTCGTTTATAGAATAATTAGGTTGATTCATCATGCACAGCCCTTCTCTTTTACATCGACAATTATTAAAGAGAGAGAAGCCATGGATCCTTTAAAATATTAGACAATGTTTGACCTCAATTTAACATATCACACTCTCTTTTCTCACGTGTGCAGAAACTCATGGAAACGAGCTTAATTTAAAACGAAGAAATAAATAAAAACAGAGAAAAGAGAAGATAGTTGCCAATGCAGGACTAACACGCCTTGTACTTCTCATTTGAAATTCTGATCCCAAAATCTAGTTAACCTGAACCTCATGTCAGTATCATGCACTAAGGCAAAGACTGAAATTCTTGAGTTGGGAACATTATAGTTACAATACCGTTTCCTATTTTGTGAGGAAAAACATGTGACCGACTACCAAAGGCAGTTTCCATATACTTACAAAAGGGAAGCCTGAGTGATATCTCATGCAGGTGATCATCTGATCCCTGTCATCCAAAATCTCAATCTCAGTATGCACGGATATTTTATATAATCAAGGTGATAGCACTATATCATCTCCATGAAGTTTATGCATTTTTATACAACTCATCATGTTCTGGCCAAGCTGCATAGCACTATATCATCTCCATGAAGCAGTCTCCCGTAAGATGCCGATTGATCAGAACCAATTTGAAACACTGAAGTCCCTTAGTTTTCTGAGATGTTTCTCCATGTCTTGTCTGCTCTTGGCCCATTCTTCCCTCTCTATTACGCTGGTTGGATCCTCTTTTTCACTCTGAAATCATCAAAGTATCAATCAGGCAATGCATAACAGATGAGCTTATGGTATGATAGATTAGATTAGAAATATTACCACATGCTTTATTTTGAAGGAAGTTCCATTATCACTTATTACAAGCAAGTCTTTCTTTCTATCCCTGTTTCTTCCTCCGGGAACTGTGACCTAGACAATCATAAATGGGCAGCCATAACGAACTCAAAATTCATACAGGACCAAAAGCAACCAGCAGTTATAACATCATGGTCGAAAGAGTATAAATTGCTCCTATAAACCATATTCAGAGCAAAATCAGAGTGAACCTGACCATTAAGTATTACATTGTCAAACCTGAAAAATCAGATGGTTCCCCTAGAACCTAAGAACTGATCCAACCACCCAACAATCATCCCTCACATCTCAAAAAACTAGAGGGAATCAAAAGTAAAGAGCAGTGCCACAGCATTCACAAATAAAATTTTCAGCTTCAACACAAACATCTTTTTTTAATTCTTGAACCACCTGAGTAGATACTTCTGCTATGTAGACTCTCAAGTATTTTACTAAAAGTTTTTTTTTTTTTTCATATGAATAAACTTATTTCTCTGTTCCCGGTTCAACTAAATTTGAAGTTCTAGCTCTAATCCTGGACCTTCCTTTCTTCAGTCAACTACCAAGTCAGCTCCAAAAGCATTGGCATTGTCTAATATGATGATGATATCACATACCTGACGAGGAGTTGCTTCCATATGATGGGCATTCATGGAGTTTGTTAATGTTTCCAGGATTTCATAATGAAGAAACTCATTGAATACAATTGAGCTAGAGGAATCATGATGAGAACATTCAAGTAGTGAAAAGTGTACAGTTCAAAAGACTTTTCATCCCATAATAACCCCCGTACTCATCTTGACATCAAAATAAGGACCAGGGAAGACCTTGCATGCAAATATTAGTCTAGAAATCTATCACTGTAAAACCGGGACATCCCATTATTATCCCAAGTAATGTTATGCATCTTAACCAAAATGACTAAAGGTAATCTATAGGTTTATGCATATATTTACCTATGTATTAAAATTGAGAAGGGGCTAAACTCATGATGATTAGATCAAAAGAAGTTTGAAATTAAGTTATTTACCACTACTTTTGCTCTGGCTATTGACTTTGTCTTGGAGTCCATAACATATATCTCCTCAAAATCCAGCACAAATTCTGGGTCACCAAATCTTCGGTTCCTGTAATGCTTTGTCAAGAAAACCTGCAAAACAAATTAAACCAGTGATGACATTGCTTTAAGAACATCGGACTGTTGAAAAAGAGAAATGATGACCCTTGGGAGACCAAACTTCATTACCAAACAAATGTTGCCAAAATATTCAGATGGTCAAAACTCCTGCACTTTTGGCATCACATTTACTATAATACAAACTACACAGGTTACATTTCTCTTCAAAAGAAAGGGAATTGAGCAGCCATCAACAGAAACAATCTTAGTCCAGTAATTTCCAGATTTAGATCAGAAACAAATTCGACCAAGACACTTTAGAGCATTATTATATAATTTCTAAGATTTACACAGGGCAAACAAAAAGAAAAAAGACACTTCATGCCAAACACCACTACAAATGGCATAAGAACAGAAGGCAAGTATTGACCAGATAATCAATCATACCTTGGTAATTTCCTTCTCACTTTTATACAGTGGATCTCGAGGTGCATCAATTGGTGGTTCTCTGAAATTGTAGCCCCCATAATCACTCATTGCACAACGAATGTACTGCAATAGTTTTTCCATCAAAGAAACAGCAAGCCAGAAACGTATTATGAATATAACTGATCAAGAACACATGAAATGCAAAATAACTATAAATTTCAAAAGCTTATATCACCTTTTGTGGCATTGGAGTTAAAATCTTGGGTATGGCATAAACATCAGTATCTGGTGGAGTAACATACATCTACACTCAACATTAGGGGAAAAAAAAATCAACAATAATGCATAAAAAGAAAATATCCCACTAGAAAACATAAAAAAAGTTTGATTTTTATACAAAATGAAATCAAACATTCTTAAAGTTGAAAACTTCACTAACCTCTCTAAAATCATAAACATTATTATCAGGGTCAGGAGGTTTCCTTATGAAGAAATCACAATCCAATAAGCTAATTTTATGAAACTCTTCTTCATCAATTCGATAATCAACAATCTTTTCACTATCCCAACCTCGGATAGACACGAAGCTCTTGCTATCCACCATAGCAATAACTTCATCTTCATTACTACCAGCAGTAACAGCTAGAGGATCATAATCGAGGTCGTAGTCTTTTTTATTGTCCAGTTCTTCCACTTCTTCTTCGTCCATTTCGTACCCATCTGGTCCGACTTCATCCGCTTCGCCGTCGTCGGCTTTAGGGATGAATTTATTTGGGGTTTCGAAGGTTTTGAAAAGTTTGAGGTAATTGTGTGAAATTGGTGTGAGTTTTCGAGAAGAGAAGAAGAATGGAGGAGTTACGGTGGTTAATGGAGAGTGTCTCGTGGTGAAGGACAGTGGAGAGAGGAGATTAAGAGTGGTGACCATGCTGTTTGGATAGTGAGAAAGTGAAGGAAAATGGAGGAGGGAAAATTGACAAACAGAGAGGTTTTGGATTGGGTTTATGGAAGTTGTAATCGTCTGTAGGTGAAAGCATTACAAGAATTTGAAATCTTACCACGTGTCAGTTCATTAGTTGATAATAATGTCAAGACGATGGTAATGGATTGGGCCTAAAAGATGGAACCCGGGTCAAGCAAAAGAACCGGGTAAAACCAACCCGCAATTTTTTTTCCTTTTCCCTCCGATGAATTTTCTCGGAAAAGAAAACGCCAGAAAATTAAAAGAGAAAATTTTTCATTTTGTTTATATTTTTTTTCCAGTTAAACCCCTAGAAACCGTTTTCGCATCCCGCCCTGCTCTCCGCTCTGTCCCTCTCTCTTTTTTCTTCAAATAAAAATAAAGTCTTGCTCTCAATACACGAGTAAATATCTAGGGTTTTGTTAAATTCCTCTTCTCTCGATGTCTCTTTAATCTTAATTTCTTGAATTCACAATCTCAATACCCTAGAATTGTGAGCCGACACCAATGGATGAAGGGACTAACGGTGGTGGCAGCGGAGGTGGAGGGGAGTCGTCGTCTTCGGTGGTGAGAGTATCGCCGTCGTATGTCAAATTAGGAGACAGACAAATATTCACGGTGGAGCTTCGACCCGGAGAGACAACATTCGTTTCATGGAAAAAGCTTATGAAAGACGCTAATAAGGTCAATAGTGGATCCTCGCCGGCCCCGGAACCGCCTCCGGTGAACGTTCACCCTAACCTTGAGTCTCGCCTTGCTGTTGTAAGTCCGATAATCCAATCCTATAAAGAATAAATTTGTTCTTGTTAGTGTATGTAATGTGACTAATTTAGTATGAATTGAATTGTGCTTGGCGTTTTCTAGGGACAACCAGCTGAAAATGAAGCGAAGGAACCATCTCCTCCCAATCGTTTCAATGCTGTAATTGAGAAGATTGAACGTCTTTACATGGTTTGTTGTTGTTTCTATTTGCCTTTAATTGTTGTCTATGTATATGGTATTAAGTGTTATTATGTGAATTATTTGTGCGTGCGTGCATGCTGTGACATGTCCTTCTTTACAGGGTAAAGATAGTAGTGACGATGAAGATCTAAAGGATGTTCCTGATGATGATCAGTATGATACAGAGGACTCCTTTATTGATGATGCTGACTTGGTTGGTATCTTTATCTGTTGGCTGAGCTTTTTTTTTGGTGTGTTTGTATCTCTGCAGCTGTGATTTACACCAAAATTGCTTAACAAAATTTTGCTTTGGATTGTTTTCTCAATGGACCATGCAGGATGAATATTTTGAAGTGGACAATTCAGCAATAAAACACAGTGGATTCTTTGTCAATAGGGGAAAGCTGGAACGCAAGTTAGTTAATTTCTAACTTTTAGTTTGGTTTTGGATGTATTTAGATTATCACAAGCTGCATTGCTACGTAATTGCTATATTTGTTACTCTTGTTTTCAGAAGGCTTAAATTTTTCTCGTAAGGAATTTTCTGTCACAATCTTGGTTAACTATTTATTTCTTCATTATTTTACTCCATCATATGTGCAAGGTGATAATTATTTATCATGTATATTATGGTTCCTAGAGCGAATCAGTATCTTGGAGACATTATCTCCTAACATTATATGACTATTCCTACTTGTGATCCTCTTTTTTAATGGTTTTTGTGGTTAGATACATAATAGCCTATCTTTTTAAGAAAGAGGTCATATTTGCAAGTCTTCTTCATATTCATATGAATTTATCTTTTGTGTGTCTGTTTATTGATTTCCTTTGTTTTCTTTCTGCAAGAGATGAGCCTACTGTTATCCCTAGTCAGCAAGCAAAGAAAAGACGAAGAAAAGATTTAAATAAGGCTCCTAACGAGAATGATGATGGTCAGACATCTAATAAACATGTTAAAGTGGGCAAGTCAGCAGCTGGGAAGACAGCACCACCACCTGGAAAGAATTCTTTTAATCCTTCACAAATTTTGGCTGTAACAAGTGAACATAGAGAGGATGTGAAATCCCAGAATATATTGTATGCATCGGGGATTTCTTCCAAGAAGAAATCTGCTGAAACTAAAATGAATGTTGATCCATCTTCATCTTTAAAAGTTTCCAATGGTGATACTTCTGTATCTTTAGTAGAGGCTAATGATATTGAGAAGCCAAAGACTGGAGGGCTCCAAGCAAAGAACCTTACCAACAAATCAAAGGATGCAAGTGGATCCTTGGATTCTTCACATCAGAAAAATCATGATAAAAGTGCTTACTCACAATCCAAGTTGCAATCTACAAAAGCCATAACCAGTGTTGATGAACTTGAACCATCTGTTCGATCTAAAGAGAAGAATGGTGTCCGCGAGTTGCCTGATCTCAATATGCCAGATGGCAAAATTTCTATGCAAGTAGCGGTAGGTGCTTTTAACTTTCTTCTCTGTTCCTTTTTTATTGATTGAAACTCTGCAAGCTGACACATGGAACTTGGTGTGTGTGTATGTGCATGTAAATTTAGTATCAAAACATGTGCACGCATCAGAACTCTATTACAACTTTTATGTCTCTTATCTGAAATAGAATATAAGTTTTTTTTTCTTTTTCATTTTACAAATTTTGAAAACCTGCTCACATCTTTCTGAATTTTGAATGTGTTATTGTGCAGAAACCTTCACACGTCCATAAAAGGGATGGTTCTAGTGCTAAGCACAAAGGTTCGGTGTTGGAAACTGCCATCAGGGAATTGGAGAAGATGGTTGCTGAATGTAAGCTTTAAAAATGACTGTGTCCTTATTAATATGATGATTTGGGAAGTTTCTTGTAGATTCAATTTTGTTTGTTTTATGGAAGCAGCAAGGCCACCCACTTTGGATAATCAAGAGGGCGATAGCTCATCCCAGGCAATCAAAAGGAGATTGCCAAGAGAAATAAAGCTGAAGCTTGCTAAAGTTGCTAGACTAGCGGTACTGTAGGCTCATAACACTTACATGATTGCCATTCCTTGGATCCTTTTTCTGTGATTAAAACATTTTCTTATACTCCGGCTTTTTATTTGACAGTTGTAATTGAAATTGTAAAGAAGTATAGGATACTTAATTGTAATTGTTTTAGCAGGCTAGCCAGGGCAAAGTATCAAAGGAGTTGATCAATCGCCTTATGAGCATCCTTGGGCACTTAATACAGCTTAGAACACTCAAGGTATCTTTTTGTAGAAAAATGGAGATTTGGATCTTCTATTTTTTAATTTCATTTATTGCAATATGAATTTTTATCTTTGGCAAGCTTAACATAGTTGGTGGATGCATTTGGAATATGATTTTACGTTCGATTCTTTTAGGTGCATTATTAGCTTTGCAAGTCAATTATTTTGGTTTTATCATATATTTTTTGGCCTTATGAAAATCCAATAGAATAGTGCTTCTGAAGTTGCTAGTCATAATTGTGTGTAAAGTAAGCAATTTTATGGTAATCTTTTGTCTCCATATTCTACTGAACACCTCATGTATATTGGCTTACATGGCCCAGTTTTTTTTTATCTATGGAAGAGATTGCTTAGGTCTATCAAGCCAACTACATTTTATGAAAAAACTGTGATGGATTTAATGAAACATTGGAAAAATGATGTTGGGAAACATTGGAGAAAGTTGGTATATTGGCATCGTTCCTGTTCATTATATTTTGGCCTATCTGCATATTGCATTTGTATAAATTTCTCTAATTTCTTACAATAACTTGATGCCCGATTTCTGCTGCAGAGAAACTTAAAAATCATGATCAACATGAATTTGTCAGCAAAGCAGGAGAAAGATGATAGGTTTCAACAGATAAAGAAAGAAGTTGCTGAGATGATTAAGACACTAGTCCCTTCTTTGGAGTCCAAGGTATGCTGGTTAAATCCTCTCTCACTTCCTCTATGATATGGTGGAATTCTATAAAGTTGCTGTTTAGGACCTTTGTATACCATGGATGAAAATTGATTAGAAATCTGGTTGATGAACTCTTTTCCTCTAGTCATTCCTTTTTCTATTTAATGCATTTGTTGCAGCGAGCTCCATTAAAAAGCTTTTTTTTTACTATTTTGTTTTTGTGTGTGTGTGACTTGAGTAAGCTACCTGAATCTCTCTGACCAATGGTGAATTGTAGCATCCTAAGGAATTTGTTTCTTTTAATCTTAATAAAACTGACTACCGGTTGATTGATTCTTTTCAGCTCCTTAATGTTGAATGTCTAAATTGTGTCTCAATTAATGTGAATGTAACTATTATTGTTTTCTCAGGCAATGGAACAAGCTGGAGCGTCTGATGATTTTCAAGAAATTGGCTTTCAGGAGAAAGGAGCCCTCAAAAGAAAATTTAGCATGGATGCTGTATTAGAAGATAAAATTTGTGATCTTTATGACCTTTTCGTTGATGTACTGATACATTACCTGCTTGCAATGCCCATTCTTGAAGCATTCTTACTTCTCCATGGGGAAGTCTTTTCTTTTTTTTTTTTTAACCTATCTCAATCTTTGGACTTCTGTTATTCCAGGGACTGGATGAAGATGCTGGCCCTCAAGTCCGAAAATTGTATGTTGAGGTATGTTTTTGTGTTGTGTATCATTTGAAACTGAATGGCCCAAGAGACTGTACCCTCCTGTGCTATCCATCCTGAAAGTTTTGTTAGATACTATTGATGCTAGCATTTATAATTTGTTCAAAGTATGCCCTTCTCAGTTTCTTTTATTCACTTCGCTACTATCTTTGTTCTTTCTCTTGAAGCTGTATCCCTTTGAGGCCTTCAATGACCTAATCCCTTATCCTTCTTCTGCTCCCTTCCCCCAGAACAAAAGAATAGTGCAACTGCTCTAGTTTCTGCATTATGCTCTTGACGTTCTCTTGACATGAGCTATATCTATGATCAGCTTGCAGGATTGTGGCCAAGTGGTTTTATGGACAATCATGGGATCAAACGTGCAATTTGCAGGTCAAAAGAGAGAAAAAGGGCCTTGTACAACAAACTTAAGGTATACATAATGTCTGCTCCTCCACCTAGTACTGTTTGTAAAATGCATCTGACTATAATTGCTGGATGGATATTGATATCTTTTTCTCTGAAGCATTAAAGTATTTTCATTGTAATAATACTCTCTTTTGATGCAAATGCACTGATGAGCCATATTTTGTAGAATCCATTCATATGTCTAAGATCAATGAAATGGTGAATTATGAATTGTTTGAGTTCTTGGCATCTATAGACTATAGTAGCATGTTGTATTGGCCTAAACTTAGGACAATTACGCTACTGTCAAATCGAAACTTTCAAACTGCTTTAGTACATGGTAAGAGTTGATAGGGTTCCAGGAATGGAGTGTTGTATCTGCTGGGTATCTGTATATTTTGGGGGTATGGTGTTTATTGATATTTGGTGTTACACCCATAGTATTGACATAATTTGAAAGAGCAATGCATGACATATGCTATTGAGAATACCATTTCTATTAGGACCATTACCTACTCTATCAAACTCCCTGAAATGCCATGCATCTGCATTTCTCTGGGGTAGTGGCTTTTAATGGTTCTAGCACCTGATTCTATTCTTCTTTCATTTGTTGTATTAGGAGCAGGAGAAAATGAAGAGAAAAAAGATGTTGGGACCTAGAGTGGATGAGAGTGCTCGAGTTGAGGCGGGTTCTGTTGCTTTGCAACAACCTACGCGAGAAAGGTTGCCTATTGATGCAGGCGGCCCTGTTTTGGCTTTAGCTAGCAAGCCAATTTCCAGTTCAGCAACAGCCGCTGTTTGTGTACCAAGTCCTTTGATGAATGCACCAAACTCGGACAGGCAAAAACAAGAAAAGCCAAAAGGCAGTTCAAGCAATCCCATGGATGAAGCCAAGATGGGAGTAGAAGGCGCATTGACAAAGAAGAAGGCAAAGAGGAAGCCAGAGACTGAGTTGGACGAAACTCATCTTCGGTCTGAAAGGTTGCATTCTCAATCTAGCGAGGAGAGACACAAGTCCATTAAACAGTCGCCTGGTCTTCCCCAAAAGCTAAACCTTCAGTTGGCTGCTCCTTCAAGCTTCGAACAGTCTAGCTAACGTAATATAGTTGCTTAGGAAACTTACACCATAGAAGTGATTGTGTAACAAAATATTTTCTTTGTTTTTTCTTAATTTTAATTTTTTTTCCTTCTCAGCGGGCTTAATTAATTCTGACCAGCTGATTCTCTACCATTTTTGTAATTAAGTGTTGCATTGCATGGTGCATTGTCAGTTAGAGTTTTGTTTTTAAATAGGTAATAACAGAATACTACTGTATCTTCTATTGTGCAGTTAATGCATTGCTTTGACGTCTAGCTTTTGAAATGCTTTCACGTCTAGCTTTTGAAATGCTTTCTTCAATTGATACGATCTTTTGTTTTGATTATTACTGTTTGTAGAAGAACCGGCAACTGTATGTAAGGGAATACAAAATCCGTCCGGTCCGAACTGAAGAAATGGAACGGATCAGCTCAAGTTAAATATGAATGCAGGTTGGCAAGATCGGATGGATGAATGCAGGTCGGCAAGATTGGATGGATGAAGATTGGGGGATCGATTTGCGGTTCGGTTTGGCAATCACCTGTTGGCATTCATTGTCAAACAAACTGCCCGATCTTTCGAAGTTTTGAATATAAAACGGTGCGTTTAATACTTTATATATAAATATCCTTAACCAGCCTTTCACAAACCTTAACCTTAATTCATTCTTATCCGCCACCGCGTGACCTTTTGATTCTCAATCTTTCCTCTCTCTCATAGACTCATCTCCTCTCTCTCTCTCTCTCTCTTATAAACCCCTTTTTCCTTTATTTTCTTTGTCTCTCTAATTGTCTCTAACTCTCTAGAGTCTCCATATCTATGTTATGAATTCGATCTTTGATAGTTCAGGACTTTTTTTTCTTTAAAGTTTAAAACCATCATTAATAGAAATTCTTTTATCATTTCTCATATAGATATGATAAAGAAATTTCAATTTTATTTACTTTTGTTCATTGCTTGGGACTTGCATGTTGCCTGTTGTTGGTGCTAAATTGAATATAGAATTAGGACTTATTATTGTGTACATTCATTCATTTTAGTTAGCATTTGGTATAGGTTAACATATAGAATTAGATTCTCTTATATTTTGTTTGACTTTTATAGGGAAAAGAAGTAAAGAAGGTGAATGGTAGTTCATAAATTTTATTGAGATGGAAAAAGTATATTTGTTGTATTGAGTTGTTACAATATATACACATACAAATATGACGACGTTACAATATGATAATTACAACATAACAGGAGTTTGTTACAGATAGGAATTATTATGAATTGATGGTATTTATCTTCAATACCCCGCCCATAAATTAAAGGCTTAGTGGATCGAAGGCGAAGCTTATCAATTATGTGCTGGAAGTCAGTTTGGACAACGACTTTGTCATGATGTCTGCTAGCTGATCGGACGAAGACACATAAGCAACATTGAGTTATTTTGCAGCAACCTGCTCCCAAACAAAGTGAAAATCCACTTCCACATGGCGTGTTCTTGCTGTAAATGTTGCATTAGTAGAAATAAAAACTACACCAATATTGTCACACTAAATGTGTGGAGCATGAGCAACATAAATACCAAGTTCAAGAAATAAGTGAGACAACCATCGAAGTTCAATATTGGCATTGGCAACTGATTTAAATTCTGATTCAGTTGAAGATCGTGCCACGGTCTTTTATTTTTTTGAATTCCAACTAATCAAATTATTGCCCATATAGACAAGGTATCCACCAGTTGATTTTCAATCATCCACACTTCTGGCCCAGTCAGCATCAACAAAGGCAATTAAATCAGACTTGACAGAAGGTGTAATGAAAAGGCCATTATTTTTGGTACCTTGCAAATACCGAAGCACTCTCTTGAGAGCTTGGAAGTGTTGTTGAGTAAGAGAACGCATAAATTGGGTCAGCTTGTTAACGACAAATGTCAAGTCTGATCTTGTGAATGTGATATACTGCAAAGAACCACAACGCTAGCGGAATTTGAGGGATTCATAATTGGACAATGGTGGTGAGCTATCTTTGTGCAACGGAGCCTCGGTAACCATTGATGTAGATAGAGGTTTGCGGCCAGTCATACCCATAGAGTGTAAGAGTTGATTAATACATTTTTCCTGAGATAATAAAATCCCCTTTGGTAGTCGAGATACCTGAATGCCTAAGAAGCAGCTCAATGATCCAAGATCACGAAGAGAAAATGTTACAGAGAGTTTATTAATGACTTCAATGAAGAAAGAATAATGGCTTTTTGTTAGAAGAATATCATCAACATAAATTAGTAAAAAGCATGTAATTGTGACACCTGTTAAGGATGCCAAGCATACATTGTATGCATGTGACTAACACATAACATATTTATTGATATCAAATTTATTGCTCACAATTCCACATATGTAACACACATTACACACTAGCAACACACAACTTCA
>CATIWM010338042.1:0-13202 GCA_949671775.1 Mallotus repandus | reverse complement strand
AATTCTATTCTAAATTATCCCTAGTCAATCATTATCTTGGGAACAATAATGAATAAAAGACTAGTATAATGTTGATTGATGATTATGTTTTACTAATCATGTATATGAGATATTAAGTCAACTCATAGGTACATATTTGAGAAATAATGTATTGGATTGACCCACTATAAGAATACTACATGGATAATTGTCATAAGTGATTCTCATCAGGGTAATATTATTTCGGTCCTTTGACTTAAAAATCACCATGGTTTGCTATATAATAAGTTCTGTATTTTAACACATTCTAACATTATCTTTAACTAGATGATATAATAGGTTGTTGCATATAGAATGAGTTATGTGAGAAATGTGAGTGATTGAGAAGAATTTGTCTCTCATTTATTATGAGAAGATATCTATGGGCCCCTCGATCAGTTAGGCTAAAGGAAAATGTATGGCCATGCTGGAATAAGTTGATAAAGGTTATCAATATCAGTCTTCTTGGGATCGAGAAATAATATGATTGAATAATATAATGATGACATAAACCATGTCTTATGTTCAATCAAGATATTGTGTGAAAGTAGCTATATATCTTATTTGCTAACGATTTAATGCCCTTCAGGAAAGTAGATATAGCTAAGTCTACATGTTCCAGATGCATTTTATGAAGCGTATGGTCACCTTGTGAGTAAAGACAAAACTTAGAAAATTTTCTCTAAGAACAATTATCATATTAAAATTACAAAAAAGAATGGGCTTTCACATCACTCAAAATCTCGAGAGATATCTAGGGGTTTCAATTATTCATAATCAGGTTAGCATAACTTCGTATGGCTATATTTTGGATAAGATGCAGGCTAAGCTGAATGGTTAGTGTCATAATAAGTTGTCGCTAGTTGGTCGCAATACTCTCACTAAATTGATGTAATGGCCCTTCCTTCATATGCCATGCAAACAACTAGACTTCCTATTGATACGCGTGTTAAAATTGATAAGCACTGTAAATGCTTCATTTGATGATCCTCAAAGAGTAAAAAGAGAGTGAGCCTTATCTCTTAGGCCATTGTTTGTCAGCCATAGAAGAGGGCTTGGAGTGCGTTATAGCAAGATTTACAATGAGGTCATACTTATAAGGCTAGCTTGAGGCATTATTTCTCTAAGCTGACTAACCTATGGTTGAGGAAATTTTAGGCCAAGTATTGAAAATTCTTTCGTAAAAGAAATGGAAAGGGCTTTGTGTTAGGTTCGTCAGCATGAAGGGGCATTAAATTAGTTTAGGATAAAGTTCGTGATGGTACTAGCTTGAGTTTTGGGAATGATCATTTAGTTTTTCCTTGGAGTGATAATTGGGTGGATCTAGAAGAGCCTTTGATTCATTATACTATAATTATAGTGCCACATAAGATGTTATAGAAGAAAGCCCATGAATATGTTGATAGCTTAAACAATTGGTGGTGGTCTCAGTTTTAAAATTTGCTTCTGGTTTGGGTGTTAATGACGATTGTGGCCATCATCCCTCCTTCAATTCAAGGGGGTGAAGATGTCCTTTATTGGAGGTTATTAACTCTTCATGGTGAAATTTACCTATGCTATACTTGGCAGGAATGAATGGAAGAATAAGGATAAGAAATGACAAATTGTGTGGAGGTGGGAAGGTCCCGAATGGATTAGGTACTTCCTTTGGTTATGTTTTTATTATGCTCTATTAACTAGTGTCGTAAGGAGGAGAAGACATATGACAGCAACCCAACCCTTGTGTGATTACTGTGGCGATATGGAAGAATATCTAATCCTTGTCCTTCAGGATTGTGATTTTGTTAAGGATATAATGCTAAAACTTATGCCTGGTAGGGTGATAGAGAAATTTTATGGTTTGACTATTGAGGAATGGCTTTTGGCAAATCTCTAAAATGAACTCCATATCCCTTGTGAGTTAGATTGGCCCTTTATTTTTGGTGTAATAAGTTGGAATCTCTAGAACTTGAGAGATAAAAGGTTGTTCAACCATGAAGTTAGTATGCCTTTGAACTTGAGTGTAGGTGTTTCGGCTTAAGTTTAGTAATTTATAGTAGCGAAATCAGCTTTAGAACCAGTTCACAGGACTAGCAGGACCAATATTAATATGTTGATAAGTTGGAAACCTCCAAGGAGTAGGTGGATGAAGCTCAACATGGATTGAACAATGTCTCCCATAACTAATGTTGCTACACATGGTGGACTTTTATGTAATGAAAACAATTATTGGATCTCAAGATTCATGGCTAATCTTCGTTCTTGTGGCGTTCTTGCAGCAAGAGCAGGAGCAGGAGTAATAGCAATAGCAATAATTTTAATTTTAATGGCTAACTAATAGAAAATTTTTAGACTAAGAAACAAAACTGATAAATTTATTTTTAAAATATATATCACTTAATTGTAAAATTTTAAAGCCTATACAATAATTTTTTAATTTTTTTATAAACTTAAAAAGTATACAATTTTATAGATAAGCGATTTACATTTGAAAAAATTTCATCAATTTTGTTCATTAATATAAATAATTTTAGTTAGTCAATAGTTAAAATTATATTGATAAATAGAATCTTGTTATTCAACCATTAAAATTATATTCATAAATAAAATTGACAAACCTTTTTCATGTATAAAGTGATTAAATTATTTACATGTAAAGATTCAAATTTTTATACTAATAGGCTTAAAATTAAATATACTCCCTCCGTCCCATAATATTTGGCAAAATTTCCTTTTAGGGATGTCCCAAAATTTTGTCCACTTTCCATTTTAGAATGAAAGTTGATTAAACAAATGTCTATAATACCTTTATTAATTACATTGATAATACCACTAATTTTTGACTTTAAATTTATATGTTTAATAAATATGTTGAAGTTCCAATGCCATTTTATTTGAATATATTATTATCACTATTTTTGTATAACTATTCATCTACTATTCTTTAAATTTTTTTTTTTACCAAATACTCTTTTTTAAAGTTAAACCATGAAAAATCAAAATTCCAAATATCTTAACACCCCAAATATGAAAAATAATCATGTTGCTAAGATTAGGCCTAATTTCCCTATCTTGGCGGGTTTATATATGTTTTCTTAAAATAGTGAAATACTGATACAAATTATTTTTTTATTAAATATTGGTGGTATTTTTTTAAATTAATAAGATGTTTTATTTGAGTTGTGATCTTATCAACAACATTAAATAAGCATTATCTTATAGAACGTTTCACACTGGATAAAATAAAAAGTAATAATAGGAGTATTTTAGTAACAAAATGATAAAAATACATAAAATAACAATAAATAACTAATTTTCTTAATTTGTGTGGAAGCAACTTTGCTAAATATTATGGGACAGAAAGGGTATGCATTAATACATGTGTCAAAAACTTTACTACAAAAAATTTTAAAAAATTATACATGAAAAAAATTTGTCAATAACGATTCATTAACGAAAAATTATTTAGATTAACAAATAAAATTAATAAAATTTTTTGAATAGTGTATACCTTTACTGTAAAATTTTTTTAAAAAATAAAAATTATTGTAGACTTAAAAATTTTATAAATTTACGATTAGACCATCAATATTTTAAAAATAAGTTTATCAATTTTATTTATTAATCTAAAAAAATTTTGTTAACCTGTTAAAGTTAATTTTTTTAAAATTTATAGAATTTAATTGTAATTTTTTTAAGAAAAGGTTCCATATAATTTTATTTTTTTTGAAAAAAAAATTTCTATCAGAACAAAACATCATAAAAGCCAAATTGAGGGTCCAATTTGACACACTGCCCTCAGAATAAAAACTAAGCATACAGAAGAAGCCACATTAAAATTTATCAAATGGGCATTTTTAGTGAAGCAAAATTTGTATATCACATCTTGCAGTTTTTCTGGAGAGAGAGAGCGGGAAAAAAAAAAAAACACTTAGCATAAAAGAGGACCCACAGTAGGATTTATTACATGCAAGTCATCCTATCTTTTTATAAAGAAACTTTTTCTGAAGATCAAGGTAAGAAAAAGGACCTCAGAATATATTCTCTACAACAGAAGCTGTTTACAGTGACTCCAAGCTGTGAACATCCAGTAACGAATCCCTTTCCATGACAGCGTGAACGTCTGGTTAAAAAGGACCAACCTGTCATCCCACCAATATTCATCCTCATCAGCTCGTACCTGGAGCAATAATTATTTACTTTCAAGTCACAAACTACGCTCAATAAACTCCCAAATCCTTTCTTCCATGTACACCCTGTCTCCATGCCGCCGTGGCATGTGACGCTCATCTGGGAAAATTAGTAGCTCATATGGTTTTCTAGCTGCTACTAGTGAATTAACAAGCCGTGCTGTGTGCCTAAAATGCACATTTTCATCTATCATACCATGCACCAATAATAACCTTCCTTTTAAATTGTGCACATGTTGCATTACAGAGCTGTATTCATAGCCAGTAGGATTTTGAGAAGGCAATCCCATGTACTTCTCAGTATAGAACGTGTCATATCCGTCCCACGAGGTAACAGGAGCACCGCCAACAGCACAACAAAAAACATCAGGAAACCTGGCCAATATCATAGCTGACATATACCCCCCATAGCTCCATCCATACAATCCAATATGACCAACTTTTGCTAGTCCCTGTTTAATGAGCCATTCAGCTCCAGTAAGCTGATCCCCAGCATCAATACGGCCAGCATTATATTTGAGAGAACCTTCAAACTTCAGCCCACGTCGTGCACTTCCTCTATTATCCAACTGTAAATAGTATAACAATTAAGACAAAATTCCAAATACTAATATCTAGAAATCAAATGACAAAATATGTAAAAGAAAACAAGTTTTTGTTTGTTTTATAGCCCATTAAGCAAGTTATGAAGATGTGCCAAATATGCATCTCAACCAACAACTTTCCTCATACTTTTGACATTCAACTGCTAGATCTATTACTTTATGTTGCAGGGATATTCAAACACAAGAATTTATTATTATTAAACAAAAGATACCTAATCATGCACCCAACAAAGAATTACATGCAGATATCAAGAATCGTAAAAATCCCTCTGTTCCAACTTGAGACTACAGCAGGCATTCAAATGGGAAATTATAACACATGCAGACTGCAAATGTGGAAAATCTATATTATTTGGGAGAAGTAACCCACATATTCTACTTAATATACCTAGAGAAGTAATTAAGAAGAAAAATTAAAACTTAGTCAGATTTCGGCATGTACCAGAAAAAACTAACCTTCCATACTAGAATGCCTTTGCTGCGTAGATATTGAGCTCTCATGTCAACTGTATTTAACCAAGAATCAGAGACATACTGTACACAGGGTCCTCCATACACACTGATCAAGGTTTTGTATGGTGGAGGTCCAAACTTTGTAGGGTCAGGCTTATATAAAGCACCATACAATATGGTCCCATCATTTGCCTGTACCTGAACAATCTCTGGAGGCCCAAGTTGTAGCCTTGTAAGTCTTGGCATGATGAGTGGCTGTTCATACAGAGTCATAATTACACTTCCATCATGCAAGGAGCAAAGCAAAACCCGAGGAGGAAAGTCAAGGGAATCATGAATATCAACAAAACTACGCATGTGGTGATCAAGCACAACCACATGTTTCCCCTTACCATGTGTCAATCTCTCTGGACCAAGAAAGTTTTGGCTGTCATCTGCATATAGTTTTGTATAGTAAAGGTGAGATTCCAATGGTCCGTCTAGAGTTGCAGTAAAATATACAAGCCCAGCAGCCTCATTTACACCAGCAATTTGCTCAACCATCCATTCACCTTCAGTTATCGGTCCCAAGCATGTACCATTTGCATCATGGAGATACAAATGTCTAAATCCTGTTTTTTCACTCGCCCAGATAAACCCTCCAGAGTATTTAGCGACACTTTTATCCAAAGGAGTGAAACAGTCATGTAAATTGACCCATGTATCTTGTTCTTCAACCAATATAACTTTTCTTTCCCCCGTCTTAATATCAAACCTGAGGATCTTTAATTTGGAATGAGACCTGTTCAGAACCTGAGCTGTGAGAATATCTCCATGCATCCAATTGACTCTGGCCAAATACTCATCCTCATTGTCCAGTTTATCTGTTCCTCCACATAAAAGATCCAACCAAGTGATAGGCCCACCAGCAATAGAAACTATTCCAAGGCGAACTTTGACATTGCAAGCTCCTGCAAAAGGATAGGCATGGTCTTCCTGCGCCTCTACACCAACAGAGGTTTTACCTTGGTGCATAATTCTAAA
Source organism: Mallotus repandus (assembly GCA_949671775.1). NCBI lineage: Eukaryota > Viridiplantae > Streptophyta > Magnoliopsida > Malpighiales > Euphorbiaceae > Mallotus > Mallotus repandus. Next base: position 6,934 of record CATIWM010338042.1, on the reverse strand, counting down.
AAGAGGTATCCCTGATGAATCAACTTGTGTGAATGCAATGAATTTGCTGTCAAGCGACCACCAGTATCCATTCTTCCTGTCCATTTCTTCCTGCAATAAACAAAAACTAAGGACCTAAGGACAAGCTTAACCCCGCCTATAAAGGAAAGAAATTTAGAGATAGCAATTAAGATATCATCTAGCTGCAGAATCAGCTTTACAACATACAAAAAGGTTACTGAAAAAATTAGAAAACTCAAAGTGATCAATAGAAACATCCCTCGTAGTCTTAAATACAGTATACACATTTACTCTAGCATATTTGGCCACAGAGTCAATTGATGCAAAGAAAAATTCTCGTAAGAGTCCTTAGATTGCTTAACTGTATTTATCCTATGAGCACTCTCTGTTATGCCATTGAAAACGATATGATGTACTTTGGGTATAAACGTCTTGTTTATTGAGTGATACATTTTCCATCTCTTTCTCTGTACCTGGTCAATTCTAAGAGTTGCGTTCACCAAATACAATAGAGTTTCCACCCACTAAATAATGAAGCAAATGATTAATCATTCCCTTTCCTCCCTACAAAGGATGCATCTATTTACAAAATAACTATCTCTTAATGAGATTGCCCAAACAATTCTGAGGCATCTTGCAACAGATATGATGCAAACCAAGCATGATGATTCACTTACGTACAACAGACCAACTATGAGGGCTATAACTAGAAAGTCTAAATATGCTTTGCAAGTCTTTATGAAGTCCATATGGTGTCAGACAAGTGAAACTAAGATCCAAGATGAAAAGGAGTTTCATTTTGTTCATTTAATTCAAGCTCAAGAAGGAGACATGATTGTGCCTGGTCTGAAGTAACATTGAGTTGATTCTTATTTTTGTACCTCGGTAACATGCTTTAGTATTTTGGTCATAACTTTGGCTACAGAAGTCGGATTGAGGTGATTCAAAATACTATGGAAAACTAAGACATAAAGCTACAATTTTCATGAAGACCATTTTGGCTAATTCGATTGTCTTCATTCTGACACCACCGTGTCAAAAATCTGACACAGCCATCTCTGGTTCGAGGTATGTCCAACTCTGTCGACACAGCCGTGTCACTTTTTGACACAATCGTGTTTAAGAGCAATTTTCAGAGTATTTTGAGGCACACAGCCATGTCATATTTTGACACAGCCGTATGTTACGTCAAACTCAAATTTCCTTATTTTATTAGGGTTTCCTTTTCAATGTTTTGAAAGTTTATTTGTTTCCAACTTTATTCATAATTAGGTTTACATTATAAATAGTCGTCTTAGGGCTGTAAACAAAGAAGTTGTTGAATTTTATTTGATTGATATCAATTATTTGAGAGATTAGAGTCCTTTCATAGGTTCTTAAAAGAACTTTGTGAATTTATCAAGTGAACGTTTGGTATATTCAAACCTAGTTTGATTTGAACTTGAAATTGGCTTAGTTCAATATTAGATTTTCATTGAACAACCTTTAATTCTTTGTAATTAAGGTCCTTAAGTACGGGTTATTTAAGGATCTTGTCGGGAGATAAGAGTTTTATCGCTTGATTCATTGAACAATCCTTGGCAAACACATCAACATTGAATACGGGTTTGGTACAAGTTAACCACATTCGTATAAAGATATGACACCTATGAAGGCAGAAAATAAAACTGTTTGCCAAGCATATAGGATATCAGCTAACATTTATGTGGAGAATAAAAGAAAATAATTTGATATAGTCCTCACCTGAGCTATATATTCAGCAAGCCCATGGGTCTGCAGAGAGAAAAGAAGAAGAATGTCAGATATAAAGTAAAAAAAAAAAAAAAAAAAAACTCCAATAGATTGTCAGGACATGATACAAGTTAAGATGATAATTGAAGAAGCAATCTGGCTAGTGGTAGAGCCCGCAATGCTATGATGTCACATACCCTGCTTTAAAAATCAATCTTTATTTCAAATTTATGAATACTACCTTTTTTTTTAACTCCAATTCATGAACACGATTATTACCCCCAAAAACAAAAATTGCAAGAATAATGAAATGACAGGCTTCTAGTAATGTTGCACTTTTGACCCTTTTTTTAATTTATTTTTATCATATATAAGTTGCTCAAATAGTTAAATTTCTTATCCATATGTGATATTTTTTTAAAAGAATTATAAATAAAATAATTCAAAACATTTTAAAAATCTAATCAAATTATTATTTTATAAAGATAAAAATTTAATTAATAATGAATGCTCATTTTATTTATGCATGTTCTTAATTGAGATTAAATTACATGTCATGCTCAATGTAATTAATACAAAAAGATTGAATCAAAAGTTTTTCCCTCAAAATAAATATATCAATAAATTTTTTAGGAAACTAAAAGGTAATTTGGTCTTTTTACTTGCATAACTCAGATTTTTTTTAATGAAGAAAAAAAAAAGAAGAATTACTTCCTTCAACACTATTATTATTTCTGTTACATTTTCACAGTTTTTTCCACATGTTGTGGAATATCACAATAACCTTGTTAAGTTTTGACGCAAAAGTTGTCAAAACAACCTAGGTTTACAAATACTGGAAAATTTTAGGATATGACTAGGAAGATACAACCACGGCATAACAAACTTCATGGTCTAGTATTTCTTAGAACATCAATCATCCTCCACATTTGTAGCTAATGAACATTAAAAAACCAACCGGAACTACAGTGCTTCCAACTACTGTACTGGCCCAGCATATTGTTAATAGGGAAGTCCCTAAAAGCGACTTGATTAAAAAAATGTACCCCTATTATAGAGTTGGGACTTAAAATGCATGGAGGCAAATTATAATAACACTTCATAATTAGGCTGCAATTAATAAGTGCCCTTAAGCACTTGATACAAAGCATTTAAAGTTACCTCCACTAACCTCCAAGTTTTAATGAGTTTGACTTCATCATTTTAATAATATAAAAATGAATTTTAGTTTCTTAAAAAACGATATACACCAATCTCATTTTAGTATATACTGCACCACCACAAAAAAAAATGATAATAATAAAATAAAAAGAAATAAAACATATAGACAACTAAACCATTATGAAAGGATAACAGTAATTATCAGCCATATTATAGACATTTTCCAATGAATTTTGCATAATAAATATTTAATTAAAAATGAAATTAAACAATTTAACTTCTTTAAGTATTTAAAAGAATAAAAAGATGAACAAGAGAAACAGAACAAAAGTGGGAGAAAAAAAAAATTAAGCTGTAACTTTTTTACTGTGAGCCACATCCTATTAGTGATTCTTGATGGATGGATGGATGCCCCTTTAAGATATTTGTTATAATTAATATGGTTGACATCATATTTTTAAATCTGTAAAGAAGTTGAAAGATGGTTCATTTAGAGTAATGAATCAAATGGTCAACAAAAAATAACAATAAAAAAGGACAAGTAGTGAACATATCTCAGTCACTCAAAACATACCAAACAATGATTGAGATCAGAATAAATTGAACAGCAAACATTATCTAATTTTGGTCTTAAATTTTTAACATTGTACAGATACCAGTATATTGAAACTCACCACTGTACTTCCCTGGGCACCAAATGTTAATTGTTTTGATTCATTGTGTAAGAGATCTAAAACATGCAACTCGGTATCCTTAACATAAGCAAGCATGGAACCATCAGGTGATAGATGTGGATCAATAATTGGTGACAATGATGAGCTAGGAAGTTTGAGCTCTGGTTTTGATGAGGAAAGTTCCTGAAAATATATCTGGAAAAATAAAGCAAAAAATAACCATAAGCAGACCTCAATGATTTCTAATCAAAGGAACTAATTAGCAAGTCACACAAACAAGATGCTTTTCAAGATAAAAACCAAAGTTTGCTAACATGAATAAGCCATAAGGAAATTTGCACAAACAATTTCAAAGCCTTGAGACAAAAAATGACCGAAGGATTACATTCATGCAGTCCCAGCAGAGTAAGAACTAAGGACTAAATCCTCAGGAATTTAGACTGAGTACTTAGGGCATTATTCTACTGTGGATTTTATAAGGCCCTCATCTGAAACATTGCCTAAAGAAATACTTAAATAAACATTGAATGCACAGCTAAATTTATCAAATACAGTGCCGCCAACTGCAACACATGAAACAAGACTCAAGCCAGCCTCATAATACCACAAGCAAGAAGTACCAACAATGAGAACGCATTATGCCCCTTGACCTTGTTAAACTAAATAATGTTCAGGTATACATCAGGCAAACAAACAGAGAACACAAAACTAAAACCACAAAAACCATAACACTAACAATCATACGTAAGCACAAGAAATGAGAGTAAACAAACCCCGGCAGGCAATGGCACCATAATTGCTTTCTTTTTAGAACAAGTCTTCATCCATTCATACCGGGTTACTCCTAAGCCGCGTTCCCTGGACCTTTCCCTCCTCAACTTCTCTTCAGGCGAAATATTGCTTTCATCAAGCCCACCGTCTGGGGGGATAAAGAACAATTCATGGGTAAAAGCCTTGAGATCAAAAGCAAACAGTTTTCTATTCAACGAATAATCAGGAGTAAACAAATAAGTTATCAAAGTATCATCAGGACTGAAACTTATTGAAGTGGGTGCACCATATCCTGGTAATGGGGATTGTACAATTTCCTCAACAGGGAAAAGAATAGAGTCATCAAGATTTTGTGAGGTTTTGCTGTCAGTCACTGGCATGTCGTTATTGAATGATCTCAATCTCAATCGCTTCAATTTCTTGTTCTCCTCGCCAGATTGCATTACAAAAAGAATCAAACCCTTGAAAAGGCAAAAACCCAGAAAACAAAATCAAAACTTGTACATTATTTATGTTGATTAAATGAACTGCAAGATTATCTTAAGGAAATGTTACATAAAAGCAAACATTTCTTGAAACGTAAATACCTGCTAAGAAACTTGAACGATTAGTTCATCGGGAGAAAAAATCAAGTGGATCCGATCGCAGACTATGAAGCTGCAACGAATTCAAAAACAAAAGTTGCCTTTTCTTTTTCTTTTTTCTTAGTAAAGAATCAACTTGTTTAGTACAAAGAGAGGAATTGGATTCGAAGAGTTTTATTTTGTTTTTTAACTGAAAAGGGAAAAGAATTGATCGGGCGTGGAAGGCAAAAAGGGACAAGAAAGGAATGGGTTGGCGAAGTTCACTAGAAACTAGAGAAAATCCACTTGTTCAATTCGGACGAAACAAGAAATTATATTCTTTGTGTTGCAGCTGGTGATTAAAGTAGATGAAAGAGAACTGTTAAAAGCCAAATGCTGTGAGTTTCTTTTCTTTCTTTGTTTTTGGTTGGTTGTTTGATTTCCTTCTAAAGGAAAATATCCATATTTGCCCCTCATGTTTATTGGAGGGACGCGTTGACCTCTAATAAATCAAAATTCCTCAAATATTGTTTGTTTTTTTCAATCTACCCTTTTTATTTTTATTTGTATACATTATATTCATCTACTTTTATTTTTATTTTTATTTTTATACACATTAAATCCTTTCAATACGAGAGGTATAACCTCATAAAATTTTTAATTTAATTTCTATAATTTTTCAAATGTTTAATTAATTCATATATTTTAATTTTAATTCAAAAATGTGGCTCTTACTATGATACACATATGCGTATCTATATAAATAGAATTAAAATTTGTTAAATTAATTATTGCTTAGTTATAACCATTGATATATATAATTTGTAATATGTGTTAGCGATTATAATTAAACTTTAATTCATATAATTATTTCATTTGTACAAATACACACATGTATAACAAAAAAAACTGAAAATATAATTTAAATATGAAATTTTTTCAAATGATTCGATTCTGTCATATTTATTCATGTTTATTCTAAAAATAGTCTTACAATATACCAACCATATTCACATTTATAAATGTTAGTTTCTCTATTTCATTTGATGTTCATGTCATTGTCAAATTTTCATTTTAGTTACACCATTTATTTACCCCTTTCTTCTACCATATTAATAGTATATCTCCTTGATTTAAGCTCAGATCTCAAATAAATATGGGTTTTTAACCCAGTTTATAAATAATTTTTTGGTGTTTTTGTATGGGTTTAATCCCATTTATGGTAATACTTGCGATGAAGAAATCATTAGAGATCCAGATTTGAGCTCACTCTCCAAGCTTGATGTCTTCTTCATTTGGTATCCGCAAAACAGCTACACCTGTAGATCTGAGCACATTCACATCTTGTTATGGTTTCATTGTAATTTTTCTTCGTAATCTCTTATATTTCTCCTTTTGTTTTATCTTTTACCATTAATCATGTATATTTCTCTTACCCAAAATTTTTCTATTGTAAGAGCAAATCTATGAATCTTAGTTCCCTAGCCATGTTGATTCTGCAGTCCTCTGGTGACTGTTTGTTTGTCTTCTTTACCTCTGGGCTTAATGACATTTAGATGTTTCAAAAAAAAAATCTAATTTTAGTTACAATTAGCCAACTATGGCTTAAATTACCTTATTGCTACTCAACCATAACATAACATAATTTCTCATCACATTTCTTTTCCAACTGAGGCATAAATATGCTTTACAACATCATAAATTAATTATAGGCAAAACCTATTATGAAGTCCTTAAAGACTTCTCCAAGCGAGACATGTTTTATTTGACTTATTAAGGACTTTTTAAATGGTAGTGATAAAATAATAATGGTGTTAAAAATCTTTAAAAAATATTTATTAATGTAATAATTCAAATTTTTGTAGTTATTATTATTATTATTATTATTATTATTATTATCTTCTTCTTCGTTATTATTATTATTATTATTATTATTTTATATTATATGCATATATTATAATGGGGAAGAAGACAAGAAGGATACATATAATAATATATTATTATCTTCTTTGTTGTTATTGTTATTATTATTAT
>CATIWM010338026.1:0-11940 GCA_949671775.1 Mallotus repandus | reverse complement strand
TATATATTTATTTATTTATTTATATATATGGGGTATATAAATGTTTACGTGGGCATTTCCAACTGTTATAGTGGGTAAGGAAATTGGGCCTTATGGAGTATAAAATCTTCCATGGGCAAAGGGCATTATATATATATATATATAGAGAGAGAGATAGAGAGAGAAAGAGAGGAAAATAGCCCTAAAAACAACACAAGGAGACTTTGAAGAATTGAAGAACATTAAAAGTTGAAGATTGAAGAGATTGACAACTAGTTCTTATTTTCTATCCCTTTCTTTATTCTTGTAATGGATTCCATGGGTTTTGTTTGTGATTTTGGTGAATATTTTTACATTATGTTAGGTTAGATTTCTCTTGGTTAGGAATTGATGATTCAAACATGATTTAATTATTTTTAATTAATGAAGTCTATTAGTTCTTACAAACTATGTTTATTGTGCTTATTTTATGTTGATTCTTGATCACCATTTTCATAATTAAAATTGAGGTTTTAGGTTGAGAAATCAAGACCTTAGTAGACCTTTAAACATAGATTTAAATTGCTTATTGTAGAGATATAATATTCAATTTACTTGCAGTAAGGTAAAGAAGGGATCTGATCATACCTCTAAACTATTTTTCATCAACCGGTTTTCCACTTTCATCCTTACAAAGCTTGGTGGTGGAGCTCATTGGGGGTCATACTTGCCTTAGCTTCATCCACCCTAAACTTTTTGAGGATGTCACTTGTGTACTTTGCTTGGTTGATGAAGATCCCATCCTCTCCTTGCTTAATTTGGAGTCAAAGAAAGAACTTTAGTTCTCCCATCAAGCTCATCTCAAATTCTTCTTGTATAAGCTTATAGAAATCCTCATATAAAGATTGATTAGTAGCACAAAAAATAATTCATTAACAATATAAATTTGCACAATTAATAAGTCATTTTTGGATTTCTTAATGAAAAGAGTTGTGTCAACCTTTCCTTTAGAGAAGCCTTTCTCTAACAGAAGGTTGCTCAACCTATCATACCAAGCTATAAGAATTTGTTTAAATCCATATAATGCCTTGGATAATTTTAAAACATGGTTAGGAAAGTCAAAAATTTCAAAACCTAGAGTTTGCTCAACATACACCTCCTCTTGAATAAATCCATTTAGAAAAGCACTTTTAACATCCATTTGATAAAGCTTAAAGTTCATGTAGGATGCAAATGCAAACAACATTATAATGGCCTCTAACCTTGCAATCAGGGTAAAAGTTTCATCATAATCAATGTCTTCTTCTTGATTATAACCTTTGGCCACTAACCTAGCTTTGCTCCTAGTTATGATGCCTTGTTCATTCATCTTATTTTTAAACACCCATTAGGTGCCTATAATAGGATGATTCTTAAGCCTATGAACTAAGTTCCAAACTTTATTTATCTAAAATTGGTTGATTTCCTCTTGTTGGGATTCCGTGATCCAAAATGCAATGAATATTAAAAACTTTTAGCCATGAAACCCATTTACAGGATCCATGTAATTCTAACAAACTAATTGAGAGAGATTCCAAAATCATACCAAGTCGATTTTAAGGCTAGAATTTTGGAAGGAAGAGAGGAGGTTCACTCTGGTGACACCCTACCTCTAGTTTTATGTGTAGGTCTTGTCGGATTTAGATGCCATGAATTAAGCCACACCTCTCTATCGGTATCCACATGAATAGGGTATCCAAGGCAAAGTAGGTGTGCTAGCACCTTTATCAAAAGGATAACTCCTTTATTTTTTTTCTCTGTATGTCTTTTTCTTTTCACAAAAGAAGTGGAGGAAGGAGGAGGGGAATAATAGCCTTCTGAAACCCTAGAGAATGAAATGTATTTATAGACATCCATTCTAAGGTTTCACTTACCATCTACTTACTAAAAATAGTTTTGGTAAAACTAAACTTCCTCATTTATTTTGATTCTAATTCCAAATAAGAATCATTTCCTAATTTATTTAGATAACTCTTACCTTAAATAAATAAGGAAAGAAATAAATAAACAAATATTAATACAAATATATATACATATATTTATTTAGTTATTTATTCTTTTAGAGAGATTATTATTGGGTTAATCAAACCAAGTCTGCTTTGAGCCTGTTCTAAGTGTGCGACCCTATAGGTTCACACAACATTGGCAGTGGGCCTAAAATTCTCACTTTAGCTCAAAATTCATAAGTGGCTTCTAGCAAGACATTATGACTACCCAAGTTGGGTGAAGATCGATAATCTAACATAACCTAATACACAGTGTTTATTATAGTCCTTTTGTCATGTGATATCTTAAATAAACATAAGGCATGGTTTATATCATTCTTATATAGTTCAATAATATTGTTTCTCGATCCCAAGTAGACTGACAATGATAACTCTTTATCTAATATTGATAACCCCTTATCAACTCATTCTAGCATGGACATGCATTTCTCTTCAGTTTAACTCATCGAGGGGCCCATAAATATCTTCTCAAAATAACTGAGGGACAAATTCCATCTCAATCACTCACATTCCTCATATAACTCATTCTGTATCCAATCACAAACCATTTTACCATCTGGTTAAAGATGATGTAAGAATGTGTCAAAACACATAATTTATGATCCAGGAAACCATAGTGATTTCAAGTCAGAGGACTGAAATAATATTACTATGATGAGAATCACTTATGACAATAATCCATGTAGTATTCTCATAGTGGGTCGATCCAGTACATCATTTCTCTAAATATGTACCTATGAGTTTGACTCAATATCTCATATACATGATCAGTAAAACATAATCATCAGTCAACCTCATACTAGTCTTTGGTCATTGTTGTTCCCACAATAATGATCAACTAGGGATATTTAGATTAGAATTTAAGTATCACCTAAGAGTTTTACTATCAAGTCACATAATTGATGACCTTAGGTAGAATTAACTAATCAAGGATAATATTGGAATTAGCTAGTAACAATAAAATGCCTCGTTACTAATAAAAATGGAAATATGACAAAGTCAAAATATGGTCATTACACAATTGGCCTAGGGCACATCACTAACACCTCTTGCATGGTAAGGACCTAAACCTCATCACACAAAGCATCATTAATATCTTTAGGTTCAATTTGAGAGATGAAGGCTAATATAATAAGAGGTTTAAGATGAGATTTAGTAGGCACCACCTTTAAAGTGTCACTAATAATGAGGTCCTTTGGGTGATCTTTCTTGAACTGCCACTCTTTTGGTAGTTCATCCTTCAAGGTAAGTTGAGGCACCTCCTCATTTTCTTCCTTGTTAAGTCCATCAATCTCTAAAGGCTTGTTGGCATCTCTCTCTGAAAGATTTATTTCCATATAGTCCCTTACAACATTATTAATACTAACAAAATCCTTTCTAGGATCAAGTGGGTTAGACTCATAAAAATCTAGAGTTCTTTTGTTAAAAATCCTATAAGATTTGCTAGAGGTGGAGTAGCCCAGGAAAATTCCTTTATTGGCTTTAGAATCAAATTTTCCAAGGTTGTCCTTGGTATTCAACATTAAGCATTTGCAACCAAATACTCTTAGATATAAAATCTTGGGTTTTCTATTGTTCCATAGCTCATAAGAAGTTTTATTTAAAATAGGTCTTTTAAAAACTCTATTAGAAATGTAACAAGTGGTATTAATAGCTTCTACCTAAAAGTATAATGGTAAGTTATACTTATGAAACATAGTTCTAGTCATCTCTACCAAGGTTCTATTATTCCTTTCAACCATCCCATTTTATTGAGGAGTCCTAGGAGAAGAATAGCTATGAAAAATGCCATTTTAATATTTGGTTCCATGATCACATCCAATAATTAAAATATCAAAACCTTATTTTTCTTTTTGAACTCTATTTGCAAAACTTTGAAAAGCATTGAAAGCGTATTTTTTATGAGCTACGAAATATATCCAAGTAAATCTAGAGTAATCATGAATAACCACAAATGCATAATGCATTCCACTTAAGCTAGCAATTCTAGTAGGAACAAATAAATCCATATGAATCAATTCTATTAGTTTAGAAGTTGACACTTTATTTTTGAACTTAAAGGATGACTTAGTTTGTTTTCCCTTTTGACAAGCATCATAAGTCTTGTCCTTGGTGAACTTGAGTTTGAGCAAACCATCCATAAGTTCATTCTTACTAAGTTCATCTAAAAGTTCAAAATTTGCATGTCCTAATCTTCTATGCCAAGTCCATGTGTCATGGGAAGAGGACATTTTTATCTACTTTATTCAAGTCAATAATATGTACCTTATCCACTCTTTCACCACTAAAAACAATTTTATCATAATCTAAGTTACTAATAAAGTAATTTTTAGGATAAAAGGTGATTTTATTTCCTATATCACATAGTTAACTAATACTAGACAAAATATGTTTCAAATCATCAACTAACAACACATGATGCATAGAGAGGATTTGAGGGTTGTCTATCTTACAATTCCAACAATCTTCCTTTTAGCATTGTCCCTAAAGATGACATTTCCTCCATCCTTGGCTTCAAGGGAAGTAAATTTGCTTTTATCTCCAGTTATGTGCCTTGAACATCCACTACCTAAGTACCATTGACTTTTACCTTTTGTGGACTTCAAACACACATACACAATAATAAGTTCAAGCATTGTTTTAAACCCAAACCTTCATTATAATTAGTCTAGGTTGGTTAGTATTAAAGTAATCCAAAAGCAACAATTGTAAGTGTAGTCTTCTATAAAAGCACACATTCTTAGTATGTCCTTTGGTCATGTAATAAAAGCATCTAACATTGGCAAACCTATTCTTTATGGATGCATAGTGTTATCTTACATTTGCATATTGCACATTTCTCTTATAAGGTGCATACTTTCCAAATTATGCATGGATGTTTTATGGATGCATTTTACATTGTCTATATGCTCTAGAATGCATGTGAGACATACATTCATAAGATTATGTGTGATGTGATTATGTATCATGCTTTGGAATGTTGTTTCTAGTATACATGTAAGCATGCTTGGGTTGAGGTCTATTGGCTTGAGCCTTGGACCTTTGAGCCATAGGGGGTTGAGTCTTAGAAGACTTGATATTGGCTCTAGGTGATTGAGACTTCTTAACTTTAAAAGCTCGAATCTTATCATATTGAGGCTCAGTTTGTTTACAAAAATTATTTTATCTTTGGAAAATATTTTCACCGGAAAATATTTTTCAGAAAAAATATTTTCCAAGAAAAAATTTTCCTATGTTTGGTTGCAACACTAAGAAAGACAATAAATAAGTAGAGAAAACATTGGAAAATAAAAGGGAAGGAAATAAATAAGGAGAGAAGGCATTGGAAAAGGTATTACAAAATGTTTTCCCATCCTTAAAATGGAAAATCATTTTCCATTGTTTTATAGTAATTTTCCTCTGACTGGTACATTATTTTCCTTAAGTAATCCAAACACTGAAAAATAAGGAAAAATATTTTTTGGAAGAATATTTTTCATAAACAAATAGAGCCTGAGAAGTAGAGGAGAAGAATTACTTATAGCTTTGATAAACTTAATATGTGATGATGATGATGATGAAGAACCATTTGAGTAGCCAATTCTATGGTTATTACTATAAAACTTTTAGGATTCAAGAAGACTATCAAGACTCTCTAATTCTATTTCTCAAATTCAATTAGCATAGAAGTATAACTTTTTAAATCACTAGCTAATTTTTCATTTGATACAACAAGTTTTAAAAAAAACATTTTTTAAACTTTCAAATTCTTTAGTTTATTTTGAGAGTTCATGTTTGAAGAGCCTTTTTTTGGAAAGTAAGCTCTTACACTTAATCATGCGTTTGCTGACATTAGAGCTCTCATCATCATCATCACTATCATAATCATCACAAGAAGAATGAGAAGTAGAGGGTACCTCATTATTGTCCTTAAGTGCCATAAAGCAAAGGTTAACCATTTCTTGTTGTTTCCCTTCCTTTTCAAATTAGAGGGGTCATCTCATTAAGCTTTGAATGCCTTATTTATATCCTTTGCTCCCTTGCTCTTAAACTTCAACTTTGGGGCACTCACTTCTAATATGTCCTGGTTTCTTGAGCTCATAGCAAGTTACTTCCTTGTTCTTTTTGGCTTCAACCTTATTGTTATCCCTTTGCCTTAAGAAGCTCTTTCTTTTCAAGAATTTCTTGGAGTCTCTAGTGATTATGGCTATTTCATCATCATCCTCACTAGAGTCAACAAGACTCTCATCATCACTAGCTTCTAGGATGGCTTTCAAGGCAATCCCCTTCTTCTTTTCCTCTTTTTCATCCTTCTCATCCTCTCTTTGCTTCAAAGAGAACTCATTAGTAAGAAGCTTCCCAATGGGAATATCGGTGGAGAGCTTTGAGAGGTCATAAACTTCTTCAATAGAAGTGACTATAGATTCTTAATCCTTCTTATGTAGGATTCTTAGAATCTTAGGGTTCATTTCCTTCATGGAGGAGTGCTTCCCTAGTTTCTTGAGAGTGGTGAGAAGAGCATTGAGGTCGTTGGTCATCTCGGTTATTAGCTCTTAAGGTTTCATTTTAAAGAGTTTAAACTCACAGACATGGAGTTGAACTTTTTTTATTAAAAACTTGGATATTTCCTTCATAATGGTTCCCGAGAGTCTCCCAAATTTCTTTGTTGGATTGCCAATGTTGAATCTTGCCCCCTTCTTCTCTTAATATTGAGGCAAGCAAGATAGTTATGGCCTTCTTATTTTTGTAGTTTTGTTTTTGAACATTAGATTATTGGCTTCTTGTGAGAGTGACTTCAACATCATCTATTGTGCCTCTTAGAGGTTTCCAACCTTTTAACAAAACATCCCACAATCTAATTGGGTCATTATCTAAATACAACCCTATTTTAAATTTCCAATGAGGATAGTCACTACCATCAAAGAAAGGTCTAAGAGAAGAAAAGTTTAGAGATTCACTCCCTATGATCATATCTTCTTGCATTTAAGTACTAAGAAGGTAAGCTCTAATACCAATTGAAAGAGCCATATAGGGAGGTGAATAAGGCTAATGAAATCTTAAAGGGGATTAAAGAAAATTAAAAAAGAAATTAAGGGAAGAGAAATTGACAGGAGGCAATTTAAGGAATTTGGTTTCTAATCAAATCTTCATCTTTACCTAACTTATCCTAAGTTAGGATTTTAATCCACTCCAATCTATCTACTTAGATTCTATTTAAAACTTGAGTTTTGAGGCTCAACTCAAACCTTACACACAAGAATTTTCTTAGCTCACTCTTAAAACCAATATCTGAAGTAATTTAGATGGCCAACACTTAAATCAATTCCTTCTAAACTTAGTTCCTCACTTCCCTTCTTAATCCAAGAAAATAGAAGAAGAAGAACCCAACCTATATCACACAACTCACTCTTAAAAGAGTATTGAATGTATATAAGAAAATGAAAAGAATAATTAATGCACAATTGTTCTAAGAATTAATTTTTCTCAACCAATACTTTCTAACTTCTTAAATGATTATCCATGACTTGTATTTATAGTTGGGGATAAAAATATTGGTATTGGAGTGCATTAAGTTTATCTTCAATTTCTTTCAAGCTTTATTAAATGAAATTCAACTTTTTGCAATAAAGAAGTTATTCATGGTTGTCAGGGCATACTAATGATTGTGATGCCTAAAAATTAGTTGTTGGACATCAATATAACCACTATGGCTTTAGCGAAAGATGTGTCACGATCGGGTCATGATGGTAAGGGTAGATTATGAGCATCCCAGGCATTTCGATCTTCATAGGCTTCTTGAAATCATGATCAGGATGAATGGTAACAATTGAGATGAAGCCCCTCACAATCGTGAGGGCAGATCATGAGCGATGCAGTCTTTCTTGAAGAATCGAGCCTCTTTTAGACTTTAGTTTGTGAGTGTTGGTCACGGTCATGATGCTTACTCATAAGGGGCAACACATAGGCTTGTTTTGAGTTGAAATTGATGTAGACTTGGTCCCATATGAACCTTGATGCTTGTAGGTGCTTCAAAGGACTTTTGAGTAATACTTTAATGCCTTAAAGGAGTTTTTAGTGCCTTGAACACTTTCAACTTCACTTGAGATAATAATTAAGTCTAAATCACACTTAAAGAAAAGATTAGTTTATTCAAATTACTTGTCAAATTCAAAACTTAGAGATTGATCATGCAAGTGGTAAACATGTATCAATAGTGAGTTTTACTAGAAAATATCTACATGAGAATCATGACAAGATTGAGTTAATTATGTAATTATTTTCGAGCAAAGCTTAGTGGTGTTATTTGTATGTTTTGAGTTGACTGATTGTGTTAAACCTACATTCGAAGTCACCAATACCCAAAACACAACCTCAATGTTGGTTACTTAAATTTTCTTCTTTAATTTTTAATTAAACTTTCATTGGGTTAAAATTTTAAACATGAGTAATATTATAGAAGTGCTATTGTTATAAACACACTTATGAAATAATTGGTGGTATAAGGTTGATTATTTAGAAGTGTTTTTCATATGCAGATTTAATAATAACTTAATATTCAATTTTTGGCCTCTATATGAGGTCTGGCAAAACATAATTACAAACAAAACTCTATCAAAATTTTGTTGGGAATTTCTTTAGGAATATTAAAAATGCATTCTTTGACTATATTTAAAATGTGTAGATATTTCGAGATGTCAGCTAATATTTCCACCTTTTGCTTTTGCACCCCCACAAGCACTAACTCTAACTTCTCATCTTCCGCTAGGCCTACTAGGACCATAAATACATCTCACCCTGCTTCATCACCAACACTCATCAATGATGATATTCATTCCCTCATTACTCCTCCCCCCATACACAACTTTTTGAGCCTTCTCCTTCTCAACATTCAGCAAAGGTTAACCATTTCTTGTTATTTTTTTGCTATATATTTTGAGTGTATATATATATATATATAAGATTATTTATATATTTATATATCTATTTTTATTTTCATTTGTAATATAGATTTATATTTTCATAATATTTAATATAAATTTTATACAATAATAACAAAAAATAATTTATTAAAAAAATGTTTAGTGATCATTGAATCCATCCCTTCCATCCTAAACTTTAAATATTTTATTTTTTCAATCTATAATTTTAGTTACGGAAAAACCAAGCTACCACTAATTAGCCATAGTACCAAATACATTAAGGATTAAAAGTTTGCGATGGAATATTTTGTCATTAGAAATATCTGTTGCTACACTGTTGTTAAACTTTAGGACAAATTAACAAGTTGGTCCATAATTTTCTTAGCAATTCACAAAATGTATTCCATTGCTCATAGCCCTCGGCGTTTTACTAATTATTCCTGGTAAAGCCCAAAGACGGCTATATATATATATATATATATATATATATATATATAGCAAATTATATTGTGGACTACTATCTATATTGCAATATGGACCAACGGCCTATCACACATATTAAAACACGCCTTTTGATTTTTTTTAAAGCGTGGTTTCTCTTTTTTTCTTCTTTGTTGCGTCTATTTCTCTTTTTTTCTTCTTTGTCGTGTGCGCTTTCTTCTTCTTCTTCTTCTTTCATATTCTCTCTTTCAGCTTTCCTACAAGCTTTAGCCTTTTCTCTTTCTTCATTCCTTGCTCTAACAAAGCTAATAAGCTAACACTATCTTCGTTTATTTTTGGGGTAATTGAAGCTGAAGAGATTACCCCATTACTGCTAAGCCAAAACTCATGATCAATACAGGTTACTAAATCACAGTTTATGAAACTAAAAGTGGTATTAAGAAGACCAAAAAAAAAATGGTGCCATACCCATACCTCTAATGGCGTAAAAGTGGAGGACAAATCATTCGATTGTTGGCCATCCTGCTGCTTTGTCTATTTCTTGAACTTTCTCAATTACTTCACATTATTATAAAACTCTCTTTGCTTCTCTAACATAAATAAACTAAAACAAAAAAATCAATTAATTTTTATTTTAATTAAATGCCATAGCAAGAACCTACAATGCTTAATTAATGAACATACATGAATTAACTAATGAATTTATATAGTATAATGAAACTGAGTATAATGGATGAACCTACAGTGTTTAATTAATGAGCCTAAATGAGTTAACTAATGAACTTACATTATTTGATTAATGACCCTACATAAAATAATGAATCTGAGTATTTAAAAATGATGAACTTGTAATGTTTAATTAATAAACCTATACGAGTTAACTAATGCACCTACAACAATTAACTAATGGACCTAAAAATAATATACCTTTGTTAGGGCGTGTGTGTTAGACCTTCGCACGTGCGATGAGCCCTGGTTCATCTTATAAGATGGACAGAGTTCCACGATATAACTATATATATATATAGCCATGTTTCATTTTTTTTAACTTTTTTGTCTTAATCTTATGGCAAAAGGTAAAAAAAATCCTGCAAATTATATGAAAAGAACATATAGTACCTTAAAGTTAGTGTCGACTCATCGAAGCCCTTAAACTCTTAAGAACGGTTCAAATAGGCCCCTTTTCTAACAGTGACTTAACAGAAGTTAAGTTTTAGTTTCTGGAACTATAAAAGGTACAAAAAAGCCCTTAATCTTTTATTTTAATACAATTAAACCCTAAATATTTTTAAAATTCAAAATATTCATTTATTTTTATTAATTAATATTTGTATTATAAAATTTATTTTAAATTTCAAAATTATTTTTAAAAGTTTAATTATTTTTTAAAAGTATTTTGTACATATAAATAATTTATTTTAAGAAATGCTCTATCATATATTTTTAATAAATCCTACACTTTACTGGCCAAATAAAATTTTATTAAATTTTATTTGGCCAAAAAAAATTTAAATTTTATTATAAAAAATTATTATAGAGAATTTTTTTTTTAAAAATAAAGTATTTTGATTCATATGATAATGTTTATACTATAAGATAATTTTTCAAAAATATATATACTCTAAAATAATTCATATCAGTAAATTTTTTTGCAATAATTTTTACAATGAAATGAATTTGGCAAATAATTTTATGCTTTAAATTATTTTTTAAAAAATAAGTCATATATGCTTTAAAATAAATAATTTTGGACTCCAAAATAAATTCTAAAATAAAATATTAATTAATAAAAATAAATGAATATTTTGAATTTGAAAAATATTTAGAGTTTAATTATATTAAAATAAAAAATTAAGGGCTTTTTTGCACCTTTTGTAGCTCCAGAAACTAAAACTTAACTTCTGTTAAGTCACAATTAAAAAAGGGATCTATTTGAGCTATTTTTAAAAAGTTTAGGAACTTCGATAAGTCGACATTAATTTTAGAGTGCTATATGTTCTTCTCATATAAGTGGAAAATTTTTTTTTTATCATTTGCCTATTCTTATATAGTGCCACAAATGAATCCACCCTCGAAAAGACCATGAATGAACCTTACTAAAGCGACCCGCCATGCCATGCATTATTGCACATTATAATATAATAAAGAGATTTTTTTTTTTTTCTCAATGATATATATAATAAAGAGATTACGACTTCAGAGTAAATGGTTCCTACAATTGGAATGAGTTTTATACACGTGTAGTCTATATAAAATCTGTGAACAGATTGATTTAACTCTTTAATGTTTTTATTTATTAAGGTCTAATCGGCTGTTAATTATATAGGAATTTTTTCAAAAATAATTAAATATATATATATTTTCAAAAACACTGTTAATTTTTTTATTTATAAAAATGCTTTTTTTTAGTAGTTTCTTTAAAAAAAAATATCACTTCTTCTTTCACCAATCTCCTTCTTTTTCTCTTTATTATTCTCTCTTTTCTTTTCTTTTTTCTCCATGTGTTGCTTTTAAATTTATTTTTAGAAATTTTGAATCAAATTTTTGAAAATTTTTTATTTATTTTTAACTTTTTAAGCTTATTTTTGTTATGGTTT
>CATIWM010338001.1:0-11372 GCA_949671775.1 Mallotus repandus | reverse complement strand
TTTTTATTGTTTTTATCCCTTTTATAGTAAATTTAGTATTTTCATCATGAAGTTCACATTTTTGTAGTGAGAATACCATCTTCATCATTTTAATTTATTAATGTATGTATTTTTATTTATTTATATTAATATTTCCATATTTTTGTTATTTTTGTTGCATTTTTGTAATTTTTATTGTCTTTATGCATTTTTAAGGTAAAGTTATCACTTTTATCGTAAAATAGATATTTTTATGGTGGAAATGACATTTTTATTACTTTGATTATTTTTTAATTCTGCATCTTATTATTTTTATCATATTAATTGTATTTTTATTATTTTTATTATTCCTTTTGATGAATTTATTATTCTTATCATAAAGTTCTCATCTTTATGATGAAAATAATACTTTTATCATTCTTTTATTATCTCACTTGCATTTTTATTATTTTTATTACATATTCATTATCCTTGTCATTTTTGTTATTTTTCTTGATAAGTTTATTATCTTCATCATAAAGGCAATATTTTTATGGTGAGACTAATATCTTTATCACTTTTATCATTTTATTTGTAATTTCCCACTTTATTCCTAATATTTATCCCATCATAAAAGTTTTATTTTTATAATGAAAATGATAACTTCACATTAAAGTACCCAAATTCTAAAATCTTGCATCATGCATACATTAGCATCCTTGTTTGTTTATGTGTTTAATTATTCCTTTATTTATTATTCCAATTGTGGATGAATGAGATATATAAATTGTCCTAAATGTGATGTGTGCTTGCATGTGCATGAAAACTAACCTTTGTTTTGCAGGTTTATTAGAATTGGATTTTTTATTTCCTTTTCCCTTTTTCATGTAATTAATAGAATAGGCTTTTTCCAAGGCAATGTAATCCTTAATCACAATTTCCTTTTTCTATTTTTATTTTGGATGTATTTATTAGAATAGGCTCTTTTCCATGCGTTGTAATCCTTAATCTCTTTCCCTGTTTTTATTTTGCTTATTTATTTGCTTATTTTGATTATCTCTTGCATGCTACGTGCTACATGCTATATGCTTACTTACTTGTTTATTTATTTATTATGTGATGTATGCTCGTCAATCCAATTATCCCGCACTTTTTTTAAACTGGCCAATGCTTGAGTGTGGTAAAATGCATCATAAAACTGAAATTAGGGTGAAGTAGTGAATAAATAAGCAACATGTATGATAAGAAACAGAATAAGTAACTCCTACCCCCCGAACCCTGATTCTCTGGTTATAGAAGTGGATTTTTTCACTTCTTCCCGATTCAAGTCAGGTGGCGACTCCAAATCTACGAGGCCTATTCAGGTAGAGCCTCCAAAAAATAATAACAAACGGAAATCCAATAGATGGTCGTCATTAGCCTGTGTGCCCTGATGCTATAAACACACTAATCCTCATGATCCCATTGACCGATCATAGCCCCCAAGGCTATATTTACAACCAAGCGTTATTCCCAAGACAGTTGTTGAGTAATATTTTATATGTGTGTATATATATAGTATAATGCTGAGATCAGACACCAGTCATCATGGTGTAATCTAAGGGATATATACCACGAGTGTATAGATTTTATTGTAAACTAAATAGTTCATATAAATTGAGCTACATATAAAATATGATTGCCATCATTTATTGTTATCATCATGTAAAATAGTAAGATCAAAAATCATGTATTTACTGAATATTTAATGAAGCTAAGTGCAAAATAAACTTTCTGAGATTAATCACTAAGTTCAAAATAAAACATTTAGCTATAGCAAATTGCTATAATCATAACAATAATAAATATACTACTATTTGTTCCTATTTTTATTATATAAGCCAAACTCCATTATATATATATACAGAGTTTAGTATGACAATCCTCTTGGAATGGCACTAAGTGTTGCCTTAATGGCATTCCAATTGTGCCTAATAGAAAAGGCGAGAGTTGGGGTGCTAAGGCATTGTCTTAGTACTGAGGTGTTGTACTAATGTACTAAGGGGTCGCCTTAAAGTGCTACAGCGACACCTCATTATACTGTGGCACCGTGATAACAATCTACAGCTGATTCTACAAATTGACAGCACTTAAAATCCATAAAATGTGCATCAAAACTCAATCACAGTCATAATAGCACCCTATAGACTTATAGATAATCTTATAACCAAATTGTTTAAGCTTGTTTAATCAACATGCATAATCATCAAAGAAATCCCGTACATGAATAAGTTTTGATCTTTGATAAGTGTAGAAATCAATAGCTCAAAATTGAAGAAATAACCCACAATTTATTTAAATAAATATATAAGTTAATATTGTTATCAGGTTATTGTGGGGTTGCGAAGTGGTTGTTTGGTCGTCGTATAGTGTTAACACAGTTAGTTGGTAGCAATTTTCTAGTATACAAGGGATTAACTATTTAATTACTAACAATTATCTGGATTTCCAAAATGAAAGGACTAAACATAATTTTTTTTAAATGTGGGGACCAAAGTGGTAATTTTCCTTTCTTCTCTTCAGCTATATCGGGCAGATGCAAAAAATTAAACAAAAGTCCCTGAACTCCCCCAGTTGTCATTGTAGCACCTGAATCTTCCCCATCTCCATTCACCGACCAAACGACCTTCGTTTTTCACGAAATTTGAACCACAGAACCTCCTTAACCTGCTTTACATCCTAGTAATTTTTATTTTATGAAAATTGACCTAGTTTAAGTTAGTTTAAGCTCCAAAGTTTCTATCTAAACTTTTTGGTGACGAATCACCACTTCCGGTGACTGTTAGCTGCTGAACCACCACCATCGAACTCATATTGTTTTCAAGAGTCTTTTCATACCAATTGTGCATTTGATTTGTGTTGTTAAGGCCTTGATTAGAATTCACTTCGTAAATATCATTTTCCTCTCTGATCTATTAATTTGTTGGTTATTTGTTGTGTTAGAGACTGTTTTTGAGTTTTATATGTTGTTGTGATCATGTTGGTATGAGTGGTTTGTGCAAAAGACATTTTCCAGCAAGAAAATCCGGCCAGTCCCAACCGGATTCCAGTAAGGAATAGTGACCATCCCAGAAAATTTTGAATTTATTTTTAATAAATAGCAAAAATTATGAGGATTAATTTTCATAACTAGAGCTAGGTCCGATTCCTTACGAATTTCAAGATAAAAATCCCGGAAGTGTTTTAATGGAAATTTCTGAATTTCCATTTAAATTGTTTTAACTCACCAAAATAAATTCTTTTAGCCTCAAATGTCATATTTAGAATATTTCTAAGTCCATTTTATTAATTCCTTGATTTTATTAATTTTTTCAAAATTCTGGAAGATTATTATGAATTAATTTGATTTATATGTATGTAAGCATGTTTTAAATAAATATTATTTATTTTAGAGAGTTCCGGAGTGGGAGCCGTAGCATTTGGGCAGCCGAGAACGTGTCGGCCAACACCTCCACCTATGAGTTAATTTTATAAAATGTTTGTTGAGGAAATCGTACAACTATTCTTTTATTTAAATTTTATCAGAATGCTTGAGTTAAGTAATAATATGATTTTAGTTATTTTATTGCTATTGAGACTTCAAGAGAATATTTAAATTATGTTTATGTCATTTTATGTTATTTATGATTTTATCAGATAAATAATGTTTTGGAGAAAATGGCAGACGTGCTATCTAGTGGGTGTCACCAGGACCACGTGCGCACTGGTTAAGATCTTGAGTCTGAGATATATATGGATTGGCTCGGTTGAGCTTGTTCTCTTAAGTAGTGTTATGGTTTTGGCTTGGTAGAGCTTGATCTCTTGAGCAGCGTATGAAATGAGCTTAATGGAGCATGTTCTCTTGGGCATTGTGTGAAATGAGCTCAATGGAACATGTTCTCTCAGGCAGTGTTTGGATTAAGTGCAGTGGAGCTTGTTCAATAGGGCTAGAGTTGAGATGTAACTTGATTGAGCTTGTTCTCTTTGGACATCAATAGTGGATTGAGATTTAGAGTTCTACCATGATTTCCACTAAAGATTTTATTTCATATTATTGTCATATGAGGAATTTTGTATAATTATATTTATAGCTTTTGGGAAGACATTTCAAAAAAATAATTATTAACAAAATAAATGATTTCTAAATATTTATTTATTTAATGGATTTATTGGTTTTAAAATAAGTATTTTAAAACTAACATACATTTTATAACATTAATTCACTCAGTGAGGTCTGACTCCCCTCAACTATTTTTTAGGATCTTAGGAGTCTCCTGTTAGTGCTTCTCTATGTCGAATTCATTCTTTGCCAGTTGCTTTATGTAGGTCATTGTAATGTTATTATCATTTATGGAATAATTTTAATTAGTCTAGACATTGTAGTAGTCTGGAGGATTTGTTATATTGTACTTATATTTATATTGGTATTTGTGTTGCACTATAATATGTATTTTAATATACTTAAGTTGAGATATTAGTGATTATGGTGATATTGGTGTAATTATGAATGGCATATTTCGAAAGTGTTATTTGTACTATGTAAGTTTTGGTTTGTTCCCAGTACAGAGGAAACTCTATCGGATTTTCTTTAGAATTGTTAAGTTGGGGAATGTTTTGTTGTGAAAAATTTTTAAAGCTTACTACGGGTTTCGGAAGCATTATGTTTTCCCATTCTCTAGTGTCGGCCATGTACCCTTAGGGTTCAGGTCATGACACTTGACAATAACAATGATTATGAGATTGATTAATGTAAAAGCTAACTAGAAATCTCATCAATAAGACTATATAGATGCAAAAATCAATGAGAACGAAGCTTACCCTACAAGTTCTCAGCATCTATATGTATTTATGTTTTTTTTACAACAAGAACAAATCCAAAAATGATTCTAAAAGTGATTACAGAGAAGGGTTTGACAATCTATATCACAACAAAGGCTGAATTAAGTCTATAATTTACTTACCCAAATGTTCTTGAAGTTAGATTTGCTAGAATTGTTGGCTTAAGGAAGAACTTGGAAATAGATATATGAAATTCCTCTTACAGTTCACTAACAAAATGAATTCTGCAAATTTAGCTTCCTAACCATGAAGGAAATCTTGATTTAGGAAGGAGCTTATTGAGAGCAAGATGATGGAAAAATCTGTTTAGTGCCATTCAATGGAAGATCAAAATAAGGGGCTGAAAGGAGGCTTAAGGGAGAAGACATGCAGCTGTAAATTTTTTTTTTTTTATGCTGGCAACTTCTGATGTTGACACTTCTCCCCTCCACTACCTTCTTCTAACTGCTGTCCCAACCAAAGTGCCACATATCCCTCTTTATTTATTTATTATAATTATTATAATTATTATTATTATTATTATTATTATTATTATTATTATTATTATGCCATAGCAGGAATATTACAATTCTCTCCCCCTTAAGAATTTTCTTCTACAAAATTTGCATACCTATGAAGGAAACAAATGGGGGTACTGAACACTCATATCTTCTTCTCTCTCCGATGTTGCTTCCTCCTTAGAATGGTTACTCCAAAAAACCTTTACTAATGGGATCACTGTATTTCTCAGGACTTTCTCTTTTCTAGCTAAGATTCTAATGGGCTCTTCTTTATAAGTCAAATCTTCCTTTAATTCAATCGATTACTTTTGTAGGATATGGGAGGGATCACTTCTATATCTTCTTAACATGGATAATAGAAGACATCATGTACTTGAGATAACTCTAGAGGTAGAGCTAATCAATATACAACTAGTTCAATTCTTTCAATCACTTCATATGGACCAATAAAATGAGGATTTAACTTTACATGTTTCCCAAATCGAACTACACCTTTCCATAGAGATATCTTCAAGAATACACCTACAACAAACTCGATATCCTTTCTTTTCAGATCTGCATAGCTCTTTTGCCTGTCTTGAGCTACTTTTATTCTATTACAAATTAATTCAATCTTATCTATAGTTGATTGAATAATCCCTGGACCTATAAGTTTTCTTTCTCCTGCTTCACCCTAATATATTGGTGTTCTGCATTTTTCTACCATATAATGCTTCATACAATGCCATGCCAAGACTTGCGTGATGGTTGTTATTGTATGAAAACTTCATTAATGGTAAATGCTTGTCCTAGCTTCCTTTGAACTCCATCACACATGCTCTCAGCATATCCTTTCAGGTTTGGATGGTTCGTTCAGACTGACCATCCATTTGTGGATAAAAAAAAGTACGAAACTTCAATTTTGTGCCCATAGCTTGATGCAAACTAGGCCAAAATCTGAATGTGAATCTAGGATCTCTGTCAGATATAATAGAGATTGGTGCACTATAAAGTCTCACAATCTTATTGACATAAACTTGTGCCAACTTATCTAATGAGTTGTCCACTTTGACTGGTAAAAAATGAGCTGACTTTGTTAATATGTCCACTATAACCCATACTGAATCATGTCCTTGCTGAGTACGAGGCAACCCAGTGATAAAATCCATAGAAATATGTTCCCTTTTCCACTCTGGAATAGGAAGTGGTTGCAAAAGACCCGATAGTACTTGATGCTTAACTTTTACTTGTTGACATACCAAACATCTTACCATAAAATCAGCTATATCTCTTTTGATGCCCTACCACCAATAGTTTTCCTTAAATGTGTGGTACATCTTGGTACTGCATGGTTGCATTGCGTATGCAGAGCAGTGTGCCTCCTTTATAATCTCTTGTTTTAATTCTTCTACATTTGGAACACAAAGTCTTTCTCCAAGCATCAAGGTTTTATCCTCTCTAAGAAAAAATCAGCTCATGACCCATTTTCTACTTCATTAATAACCTTATATAAGTGAGTGTCTTGAGTTTGAGCTTCCTTAAGCCTTTCTCCCAGAATGGGTCTAACCTTGAGTATTGCTAGCAGTACTCCCTAGTCATTCAACATTAAATCCACAATCATCGACCTCATTTCAATTAACAAAGGAAGTCATCTTAACTTGATATGAGGTAAGTTATCGTAGGATTTTTTACTAAGAGCATCCACCACAACATTAGCTTTTTAAGAGTGGTACATAATTGTACAATCATAGTCCTTTAGTAACTCAACCCATTGTCTTTGCCTCAAATTCAACTCCTTTTTAACTAAGAAGGTATTTAAGAGAATTATTATCTGTAAAGATTTAATATGTCTTTCTATAAAGACAATTCCTCAGAGCAAACACTACAGTAGCTAATTCCAGGTCATGAGTAAGATAATTTAACTCATATGGCCTAAGCCGTCTAGAAGCATATGCTATAACATTTCCATGTTACTTTAGAACATAACTTAATCCCTTCCTAGAAGCATCACTATAAACCACAAACTCACTACCGCTATTAGGAAAGTTAGTACTAGAGCAAAGATTAGACATGTCTTAAATTCTTCAAAGCTCTTCCAGCATTCTTCTGTCGAAATGAACTTCATATTTTTCCTCAATAACTTGGTTAATGGAGCTACTATAATGGAGAATTTTGTACAATTCGGCGATAATAGCCAACTAAGCCCAAGAAACTCCTTACCTCTGTGGTATTTGTTGGTTGTTCCCATTTAACTATTGCCTCAACTTTCTTGGAATCTATAAAAATATCTTCTATTGATGTGACATGTCCTAAGATGTCAATTCGATCTAGCCAAAATTCACACTTATTCAATTTGGCAAACAATTGTTCACTTTTCAAAGTTTGTAATATTGTCCTCAAATGCTCTTCATGCTCCTCATTGCTTCAAGAATACACCATTATATCATCTATAAATACAATCACAAATATATCAAGGTACTTTCAAAACACTCTATTCATGAGATCCATGAAGGCAACTAGTGCATTAGTTAGCCTAAGCGGCATCATAAGGAACTCATAATGTCCATAACATGTCGTAAAGGTCATCTTAGGTACATCTGCCCTCGTTAATTTTTAGTTGGTGATATCTGGACCTCAGGTTAATCTTTGAGAAGACATTAGCTGCTTGTAATTGATCAAAGAGGTCATCAATACAAGGCCATGGATACTTGTTACGTATTGTAACCTTGTTCGATTGGGTGTAATCTATACAAAGCCTCATGGAACCATCATTTTTCTTCACATAACATAATAGCTCCCTAAGGTTATATACTAAGTCTCATAAAACATTTATATAACAATTCTTGCAACTAAAGCTTCAGTTCTTTTAACTCTGACAGAGCCATTCTATAAGGTGCTTAAGAAATAGGAGCTGTATCAGGCACCATATCAATAAAGAATTCAATCTCTCTATCCAGAGGCAAAATTGAAAGATCTTCTTAAAAGACATCTTAGAAATCACACACTAGCAGGATATTTTTTAGTCTTAGTCCCTCAAGGTTAGTGTCAATGACATGAGCAAGAAATGTGTGACAACCCTTCCATAACATTTTCCTAGCAGTCATGCTTGATATCACAAATGAAGGAAAAGCATGACACATCGTTTAAAAAAAATTTAGTTTCCTCTAGGCTCTTAAACTCCACTATCTTCTCAAAATAATCCACTATAGCATAATGGCGGAATAGCCAATCCATGCCTAAGATTGCATCAAGCCCTTAAAGATGTAGGGGAACTAAATTTGCTAAAAGTGCATGCTCACCTAGCTTAACTCCATAGTCTTTATACACCTTCTCACAAGCCTTAGAATTCCTTAATGGATTACAAACAATCATCACAGCATCTAAAGAACTTGGTTTTATATCAATATGCAATGTGAAAGTGTGAGACACAAATGAATGTGTAGCTCTAGGGTCAAACAACACATAAGCATCTCGATAAAAATAGTTAACATACCAGTAACAACTTTTAGAGATGCCAATGCTTCATCTTATGTCATCGTATAAACTCTAGCCTAAGTTAGAGGTCGATTAGCTTGTGCATTATGTCCTTATTGAGGTATCATAGCAGCAGCACCACCTCTGCCAACATTATGGTTAAAGTCAGTAGTCACTTGTCTATTCGGTGGAAAAATTCTTCCACCAATATAATTCCTAGGTGCTAAAGACCCTTATTTAGTACCACCAACATAAAGTAGCGAAGGACAATCTTTCTTAACATGTCGAATTTATTCGCATTCTAAACATCCCAAAGATCTCTTTCCACACTCCCTTTTATAAAACTTACCATAATTTGAGCATTGTGGGTAAGTGTGTCTCCTTTGGTTGTTCAGTGGTACACTACCATGTGCTTGCCTCTGAATGCTTACAGAACTACCCAATGGTTGCCTTACAGAGCTCTGACTGATCTGGGGTTAGCTAGCTTGATGCCATATATTCATGTGCGAACCTCAACCACTACCACTATAGCCTGATCTAGGTTGAAATGTGCTGACTCCTCTGTTAATTTGTTTATCTCTAAAACCTTGAGAAGAACTTGCACTACAAGAAAAATGTAGTTTACAAACGGATTTTTCTGTCTCTAATACGGAAAAATCCATTTCTAATCACTTCATAAATGGATTTAGAAATGGAATTTTATTGTTGTTATATTGCTCGTTGCAAATCAGGTTAGCAATACAATTTAAATTTCGCTTCTAATTAGAAATGGAATTGTAATAGAAATTGTTCGTTTCTAAATTAGAAATAGAACACAATGTAATTTAGAAACGGAATATTGTATTTCATTTCTAATTTTAAGAGAACAACAAAATTTATGCATCCAATTTAGAAACGGATTTTGGGAATTTGTTTCTAATTTAGAAAAGAAATTTTGTAATTTGTTTCTAATGTCAAGAGAGCAATAAAATTTATGCATGCAATTTAGAAATAAATTTTGGGAATCCGATTCTGATTTAGAAACAGAATTTGGTAATTCGTTTCTAATTTAGCAATAGATTTTTGTAATCCGTTTCTAATTTGAAAATAAATTTTTATTCATTTTCTAATTTCAAATGTCTTTTTTAAATATTTTTAATTTCCTAAGGAACAATTTGTTTAAATAAATTTGAATATAAATATTATTCAATAATATTAACAACCCAAATTACAACAATCTGTAAGAATTTATTTATGAAAAAATAATTGTATAAAGAATAAAATAATTTTACATAGTATTAATAAATTAGTACAAATAAGAAAAAAAATTCAAATAAAAATCAAATACAACATTCATATAGAAGAGTACAATGCCTAAAAGACAGCTAGGATTAAAAAAAATCTAAGTTTCACTCTAAAATATTGAGACCTGAAAAAGTAATCATCATGGGGATCATATTTATGCCCATGTTCATATCTCAAAACTTGTAGGTCTTCTACATTTTCTGCAAAGGAAAATAAGAGAACAGAAAGGTAATTGGTACATAAATTTTGGAAAGTTAGCAAATGATAGGAAAAAAGAACGCTTAAGATAAGTTGATGATCTATAATCTCTCATTAAAGAATATCAATAGATCATCAACATACAAAGGTTTTCATATTTAAGTTTCTTTCATGTTTTATCTCATAATTATGCCATCCTTTTGATAAGCTAAAGTTCCATATAATTCTAAGGTTCTGGAAAATAATTGAAATTGGGTAAATTATCTAAATCATTTGGTATCATGGCGGGTGTTTTTCATAAAATATGCCTAGTCACAGATTTTTGGTATGTGTAAGTGCCAACACAATATATCATTCTATTATAACTAAACTTGAACAAACATCTATATCTCAAATCTTTAGCCTTAGTTGCCACAGCTTCATTTGCCCCCAATCAAATATATATACTATCACTCATGGAATATAATTAGGTTCATGTAGAATTCCCATAATGAGCAAGAATTATGAAAATCAATATGAAACTGAACATTGGCAATTTTCGCTTTAAAACTAACAACTCGATGTATCATTTTTAAATTGAAAATAAGAATTATGATTAACTAATAGTAGAAAGATATGCGTGTAAACACTCGAATTTCGATATTTATTTATGAAATTAATTGGAAATTTAAATGTAAATTTTATTTGATTATTATTAAGTGGAGATTATTAAGTTTAATTATTTTATTAAATTGATGTTAAAAAAAATTAGTTAATAAAAAAAATTTTAATTAAAGTTTAGAGTATATATATATATATTTTTTGAAAAAGTAAGAGTGAATTAATTGTGTGTATATATATAAATAAAGTGTAGAGATTTGTGGTGAGGATTTAAAGTAGTGTTATATTATAAAATATACATATATATATATACATACAAAACTTTTTTTTCTTTTCCTTTTTCCCTTTTTCTTTCTTTTCTTTTCTTTTCTTTTTCTTTCTTCTTCTTCTTCTTCTTCTTCCTTCTTCTCCTGCAGAGCACAATGCCTCCCTGCTGCCAGCACCACGCGACCACCTCCAGCACGCCGGACCACCACCATTCAGCTCTCCCTTGATCGGCAAGCACTTCCTCCACCTTCTTCT